>JAOEHY010011313.1:0-28481 GCA_025447955.1 Psilopsiagon aurifrons
ACAGCTTCTCTGGGCACCCTGTGCCAGCGCTCAGCACCCTCCCAGGGAAGAGCTTCTGCCCAAGAGCTCATCTCAGTTTCCCCTCTGGCAGGTTAAAGCCATTCCCCTCGTCCTGTCCCTACAGCCCCTTGGCCAAAGCCCCTCTCCATGTTTCTTGTAGCCCCTTTAGGTATCGTAAGGCTGCTCTAAAGAGGAGAGTGGTCCTGAACCACACACACCTCAGCCTGCTGGCTTTAAGATAACCTTTCAAGCCTAAAAGAACTTCACAGGGAAGAACTTCTGCCTTAGATCCAACCTAAATCTCCCGTTTCAGTTTGAACCCATCACCCCTCGTCCTATCGCTCCAGTATCGGATGTAAAGCCGCTCTCCAGCCCCGCATCCTTTCAGCCTCTTTGCTGCATTTACCAACCAAAACTCCCACCTTCTGCCCCTGCGGACCCCCCCCGGGACTCGGTCCCCTCCCGCCCGGACCCCCCCATCAACAGCTCCAACCCCCGCGCTCCTCCGGCCGGGCCCCGCCGCTCCTCCCCGTCCCCATGGCAACGCCGCAGCTCTCGCGAGAGCCTCCGCCCGTCCCGCCACACAGAGCCAGGAGCTCTCGCGAGACTGAGCACAGCGGCAGCTTCCCGCCTCCCCGCTGCCCGCGGAGGCCGCAGCGCCCCGCTTTGTGCCGCGGCTGCTCCCGCCTGGGGCTGGGCACGGCTCCGCCCCGCGGCTGCTCCTGAGCGCCGGGGCTCCTCTTCCGGCCCTTGGGCACCCTGCCACAGCCTCACCGCGGCTGTTGGACACCGAGATGGCGGTGAAACGCGACGGTCGGAGCTGGGGAACAGCGTCCAGCACCGGGGGAGTCAGCGCTTTGCTGCGGTTCCACCTGCCTCGAAAGCTGCCGGCGTGCACCAGCCTTAGCACATCCCAAACGCAACGTGTGCCTTCTGCTGTCCGCCCTGCTCCAGACAAGCTAATGGAAGCACCAACGTGGGGTTTCGACCCGATGGGTCTCTTCAGTGCACAGCTATTAACTTTTGTTGCCATTACTTCAGTTCCTGCGTGCGTTGCTTTTGTTTCGGAGTCAACTGGATCTGTGCCCAGTGGGTAAAATGTGGTTGAGTGTGGAGACAGGCAGTGGCCAAGTAACAGTAAGATCATGTTCTCAAGCTATGTGTACTGCTTAGCTGACCCTCGACTGCGGTCATTGCTCCTTGTCTTTGGTGCCAGAATGCAACTGAAATGCCAGAATACACTGATCCAACAGCATCATTTGTTTGGCTGAAAGAGCAAATCTCAAATGCACGTTTGCACGTACCATGCACAGCATTGCTTCACAGACAGAATTCTCTTAGTTCACCGTTAAGTCATCTTTGGGAAGCTGTTCACCTCATCTTTGTTTTCTGTGTTGGATAAAACAGCGAAAGCACAGCTAGGCCTGGGGCAGCCAGACAGCAGTTTTCTGGAGGCATCATGAAACAAAACCCATCCCATCTTACACAGCTCAGTGACAAATGTATGACTTTACTACATACCTAACTCACACCGCTGTGTTATGGGTGCTGTCAATCACCTTGAGGAACTGTGAGGCAACAGTTACTACTGCTGATGACATTTAAGCTTAGCTGAGTTTCTGAGTGACAACAGACATCAGATATCAAACTACTGTGTTTTACATGTGGGAAATCAGCAATCTCATCTGTTGAGGGTCTGCCTGGGCAGGAAGCTCCCTTATTGCCACCTCAGTTTAAAACCCAAGCACCTTCTGGTTTGGTTTGCAATCCCTTGTGCATGCTTCTGAAAATACATAGAAATTACAAGGACTCCGATGCTCCTGTTTGCATTGCAATGGCATCATACCAACAGCACTGCACTGGCTGGGACAGACACAATAAGAAGTCCACCCCCCATCAGCCTCCCCAAAAACCAAAATACACGTATAATCACTTCAGAATTAAATGTTCTCCATTTATTGAGCATCTAGTTTCAATCAGCATTTTCTAGGCATCACAGCAGGAAAGAACTTTAGCATGACAGCTGAGCAGCCCTTCTCATTTTTACAGAGATTTTCCCTGATGCATAAGGGGCAGTATGGAGACATATAAAAAAGGAATTAGGATGTCCATATTTGTTTGATGTTTATTAAAATTCCACGCTTTGCTTTTCCTTCTCCCATAGTGATGCAGTGTTGTCTGGAAAGCAGGCCACAATGTGGTAGGGGAAAAACAGCACAAAAAACTTAACCATAATTACAAGCCTCCAGGGAACTACAAAGAGTATTGATGTCCCAGTATACTGATAGCCGAAGCAAAGCAGAGTCAATACAAGACCTTGGTACAAGTGAAACTGAGTGAGAATGCTGGTTAATTTATCGTTCAACAAGTACTCTAGTCTTACATACAACATCTCTTCAGTGGTGTTTCTAACTTGAGGCTAAGCAGAAATTTCTGGTTGCATCAGCAACCATCACAGCCAGATGGCCTTTCATGTGCGGGGCAAAAGCAAACAAAAAGCCAACTACACTCACAGAGAGGTCAAACAGACCCTTTCCCTGCTAGAGGCATTCGGCACCAGACCCTCAGCTGCCTCCTTCCTTAAGCCATCCAGCATCAGCCATACCAGCAGCTTGTACATCTTAACAGTATCCCACAGAAATACTCCTTCCTTTGGAGTATCTGGGTTATGGGACTCACAAAAATCTGGGCAAGAAATGAGAAAAAGCTTTAAACTATTTGGTGAAGTTTACAGATGAGCCTGGTGTGATAGGAAGACAAAACAGAACACTGTTGAACTTGCTGAGAGCAGCAAGTTCCAGTTACCTTGAATTGCTGCCAGCTCTCTAGCTACACTGTAGAAAGGAAAACGGAAAGGCAGCTCCAGTGGGAAGAAGTCCACTGCCAGGTTTAGGAAGAGAATAGTAGCATCTTCCCAGTGTTTTGTTTAGGGAAAGAATGGCACCATGCCAGTGGGATTCTACGCAGTCCCAACTCTTAGATAAGTGAAGAAGGAGGAGCCAGCTGGTGGGAAAGAAGTTTCAGACAAGCACTCCATCAGGGACTAACACCAGCTATTGTGTCTGGGCACGGACAGTGCTGAAGTACTGCACACAGCTGCCTGCCTACATGAGCAGGCTATCCAACTAAAACTTAATTTAACTAAGGATTGCTCAAGATAATTAGTTACCCTATACATAAAATGTGAACAATAAACACATCTATGGTTATCTACACTACCTATAGGAAGAATACCTTTATTTGTAAGTCATCTCATACTTACTAAATGGCTTTTGTTTATCCCCTATGGCTGTCTTGCCTTTAGTGACCATCATCTCCTTCCACCCTAGCCCACCCCCCAAGAAACCTGTACTGCAGTATTGTGTGGAGCCTTTTAGTATTTCATGTTGCACAGCAACCTGAAATTAAAAAGTTCAACCAGCTCACAGATTAGTGCTGAAGGCTTCTTGCAAGATGATTCTAACACTGTAACTCTTGTTTTATTAGTGGGTTATTCAGTGCGGTTAAAAGCTGTAGTAAACCTGTGACAGAGCAGAGAACAGTCAAGTAGTTGCAAGTTCCTCTACAGAGTTTCTTTGGTAGAAAGGTATTTTAGGTAGGCTTGGAGAACTTCTTGGTACCAGGTACTCTGAGATGAGAGTATTTCCTCATTGAAGCGTAAAATATAGTTACAATTAGGAAGAAAGGTGTGACTTTTGTTTGCCTTTTAATTAGTCCAAGATGAAATACAGAATGTCACATTCAAAAGTGTTTGCTGATGTTATGTTATTGAAGATGGTCAGGTAGTTGTGTTCCCACTGCAGTTACCCTTCCTATTCAAATACTCAAGACAGCCAGTTTGACACATTATTATTGGAAAAAATTATATTTTGGAAGAACTCACTACAGAAGGTGACAGAATTCCAAAAATCAAATTACATGAAAATATACATCGCAATTTTCTTTGTACATTAGGTGAGGAGAACTCTGAAGTAGAAGGCAAAGAATATGAAGCGCCACAGAAGAGAGGAAAGGGAAAAGGAGGGAGACTATTTTTGATACCAAACCCAGAAGTAGTTAGTTATTTGAAAAGCCTACAGATGTGCATGCTTGAACTCAACCTTGATTAAAAACAAGCCTCCCACACGCACCTCCCACCCCACAAACAGGCAATGAAAAAGGCAAAAAAGAAGAATTCACCCATAAAAAGCAGCTCATTCCTACCTTGGACTAACTTAGTCAACTGAACTTCCAAATAAAAGCGCTCAAGTGCCTTGGAAGTTAAAAATCCAGCAGGCTGCTCAAGGGTGCTCCATGGCCAGTTTATTGCTATACCCAAGTCAAGAAGTATGTGCAACTGGGTTTAAAAAAGGGGTGAGAAGGGGAGGAAAAAAAGCACCTTTGAGACTACAAAGGTCATCATAAAGATGACACAAGTAATTGATAGCAAATCCTTTCAGGGCTCAATTCGGACAATTCTCTGTTCTGATGGGGTGAAGTAAAAGTGACCATATTTCCAAAACAAAAAACCGAAACAAAACAAAAAGAGATACTAAACTTGAATAAGCAAGAGATTTTAATTAAGCCTCAGTGGGTCAAAGGAAAATTAAAGTGGGGGAGAAAAAAAAAAAAAAAAACAAAAACAAAAACAATACAAAACCCCAACTTTGTCCTAATCAGTTTTAGTCTGACATGCTTCACAAGGTGTTGTTGGTTTGTCTTTTAAACTGAGAGGAAACAATGAATAGGGAGAGGAAAAACCTGCTAAAATCTTTAGAATTTACACAAATCTATTCCTAGCTACAGACAGCATTATTTGGTACAATGTGTATTTGTGGATGTACATGAACAGTATATATATTATCCGGATCATGTTGTGCTATGTACACATCTTTACAATTCTTCCTGAAGGTTAAAGCAGTTCATTAGATTTCAAAATGTGTAATCATCTTATGTTGGCACTTGTTAGGCTCTTGTCAGCATTGATAACTGGCATGTTTTATTGCAGCCCAGTTCCAGCCAGTGTTTGCCAACTTGTAACAACAGAAGTCACAACAGAAGTCCAGCAATAGGTGGGTAGAGTGCAGGAAAAAAAAACAGTGCCATGTTTCTCAATTGGAGACCTACAAAGAAATCACAGGTATTAAAACAAAACCCCTCATTACCCTCAATTATCTTAAAGATGTTTAATAGTGTTTCAGGATCAAGGAAGATAATTACTCCTTGTTCAAGAACTTTACATACCTCTAAAGAGAAGATGCATAAATCCATAATCACCTGAGAAAGACTCTAGTTAGTTCAGCATACTGTGTATCCATGCTCAACTACCAGACTTTCAGGCTCCTCTTACTGGCGTTGCTTGTCAAGCACACGGTGCACAAACACTTGATTATTCCCACATGGGGCTAAATGCTTGTAGATTTACCGCTGAAACCTCTGTGCATCACTTATTGTGAATGATGGATGCTGCTTCAACAGCAGAGTGCTGTACAAAATGGCACAGCAGTGCTTTATTAAGCAGTTAACATCACAGCTATCAAGTCAGACCATACTGTTTTGAAACCAGCTATACAGCCCCTTCTCATCCAATTTATTGCCCATCACTTAGAAGGAGTCACCAGGACTTAAAAAAGCTTTTGCCTTCCAAAAAAGCAATACAGCCAATTACTTCAGTATTTGTCATGCGCATTGTTTCTCCAAGGCCAAGTTTAACATGGCAACAGAGCTGAGGTCAGCTGAGGATACGCTGGAGCATTACTCGCTGTTAATTCCTTTCTCCAAGACAGCAAAAAAAAAACCACCCACCCTATCAGCCACATTAGCAGTTCTTACACTCTAGTTACAAGCAGCTGTACAAGACACTCAGTTCTTTTGCTTAGTCTTTTGATCAATATTAAGCATTTTCAAGCTCTCTCTACACTGGAGAAATCTCTGTTCAATCACAGTGTTGCTGCAGGGAACAGATACTGCAGTACTAGTCTGTCACAGATGGAGCCTTCCCCCAGCCCCCACAATTCTTACAAAAGCACAAGAAAGGAAGTATCTTCTGTACAACCCTGGTGAAGAAGCACTCACTAGCAGGAGCATTTAGTAAGCTGTTCTAATTGTTCAGACAGCACAAAACCTTTAAAATAAATGCAATGCCATCCCCCAAGTCTGTATGCTGAAGCTAAACAGCACATATGATTTAGGGCTTCTCCAGCCAATGGGTCAGCATAGTTTATTTGCCAGTCCAACCTTTAAGAAAAGGCAGCTTCAACATGAAGCTCTATTTTACTGTGAAATGCAGGAGTGGGAAATTATTAGCTACTTGAAGTTTTTCCTTGGCATACCAAGATTAACGTGACCAAAGGCCAGGTATCTTAAAGGACATGTTTAAATACAGAGCTTTCTACAAGAGCTTATTGTAAAGAAAAAGGCCGAATTAACATTAGGATGTGATTGCTCAAATGAGTATCTTGAGTGAGAAGCTCATTTTTAACAGAGCGGCAGAAAGTACAGCTCTCAGTCAAAACTCTCATGTCAGCTCTCAGGTCAAAACTTGTCCAGGCTCTCAGATATGCCACAATTCAGTTTCAAGCACAATACAACTTTTTCTGAAGCTGTTTCTACACCTTTCTCAATAAAATAACTTTTCTGGGCTGCTGAAAAGAACATCACCTTTCTTGATATTACTGATGAGTAAATACCTAACCTTGATCCCTTCTGATGTGCTAGTAGACTTTCTGTTAAAATTCCCAGATACCTGAAGCAATCCTTTGTGAATGGTTCCTAACAACCTCACCAAAGTCTTGATTTAAAACCTGCCATGCAACATGCCACCAGCATCTTCAAGACACTCCACAGATTTATACATGACCTTGAGATAGCAAGACAGGATGCTTTTAAGATTCAAACAAGTGTTCCTCACAATAATGAGCATTACAGAATGATTAGTCCCTTCTATTACAGCTCCAGTAATCCCTAGGCACTATTAATAAAGCAGGATGAATACTGATAAAGAAAATTTCAACTTCTGAACAGCATAAAAGCAAGAAAACTACAGAGGTTCCCCAATCTCAGCAGAAGGGGCTGTTCCTGCACTTGAAATTTCTTTTAGCCTTTATGTCGTATCACATACAGCCGAAGAACTCCACTGAGACCATGCGACTGAGGAGAAAGGTTTGGATTTTTTTTTTTTTTTGCCTTTGAAGGGAAAAAAAAAAATAGTTCAGCAACACTTGGGCAGGAAATCCTCACCTCAAGTAACTGACTTGTCTTTGAAATGTTACTTACCCTGAAAAAAGTGAAGCTACTAGCTGCTGAATAAGTGTCACTCAAAAGCAGTTTCTTGGCTTTTTCTTACACAGCGGGCAACTTTTCTTTTAAATTCTCCATTTCTGTCTTCTCTCCATTCTTTCTGCAATTGAATAGACAGCTTTCAGTTGTCAGGCCTGTAACAATGTACAAGTTCTAGGAAGAGGCTTAGGTGTTTATATATTTTCAGCCACTGGCCATAGGCAACACCTAAATTTGCTTACAATCAGAGACAGTCACTGCAAACCTGTGTCATTCAGGATGCTTGCTCTGGGTTTCTATGGAAGCTCCCCACAAGAGAGTAAACAGCCCTTCCCCCTGGTATTTTACTCATTCTCCAAGGCTAACCTGGTGGCTATCAATATTTCACAATGTCTAGGCTGAGATCTATTTACTTCAGTTTGCAAGTAGCAGCAAACTCAACCTGTAGATCACAAGCTGTTGTTACGGGTTAGATAAAGTATCTTTAATTGCAGTGATGAAAGAAGGCACATAGCTACTGTGGAGCCAGGAGTTATACTGAGATTATGACAGTTTGAACTCCCTCTCAATTTAGCCAGACATTCCAGGGTAGAAATACAGGAGTCACAGTATTGAGAAGAGTCACACAGTGTTCTTAGAAAGGAAACACCTCCTAGTTAGATATGGCTGCGAGATACTGGCTCTATGGGAAACACCTGAACAGAATTCTCAGCACACTTCTGAGAATGCTGTCTGCAACAGGTATCCAATTTCAGAACTGCACACATGAAGAATAAAGGCAGAGATGAACAGGAAGACAGGCAAGAGGAGAGTCTGAACCTAGAGATATGCACACTAAAGGATCATGAAAACCCACAGGGAAAAGTGCAGCCAGTTTTCAAGTTTTTGGGCCGGCCTTATGACAAGCTCAGATGAAAGCACAGGAGCATCATACACCATAACTAAGGCTGACATGCTGAGTACTGCCTTGCAGTTAGGCAAGAAGTGGTGAGAAAACATGAGGAACACCTTATTTAGTAAGTTCTCCAGTTCTTAGTTTTGGATATAAGCAATACATTCTTACTGCAGGTGTGAGCAAAGGGGTCCCCATTGTTTAACCTGAAGCAACCCAGCACACAACAGTTTTTCACCTCCTACTCGGAGGGAAGGTTGTGGCACATCTGAGTGAGATAATCAGGGTAACTGACACATCCTAACATTCACACCCCCAAGCTCATGTAGCCAGTCAGCACACTGGAAAGCCCAGCATGTCTTATCTTCCCAGTGAAAGCACAAATAAGGCCACTGATTAATTTGTTCTTTTTCAGCAATTTATACACCAAGCATTTTGTTCCTTGGATTGGTACACGGGACAGCTTAAACATGGCTCAGGGCCAAGAAAAGCACTGAATTTGTGCCCTCCTAGCTTCAGATCCTTAGGCTCTGTTCCCATTTTTTATATTTGTAGTTCTCTGAAGCAAGGGTTCAGAACTGAAGAGCAAAGTTTCCCATTTGACAGCAATCGCTCTAAAACTCTCATTTTAGATCATCAACTGTTCTATTTGGTTCTCAGTTGTTTATTCAGGCTCCTATCCCTCATTTTTCTCACACTCTGAGACAGTACTCCAAGATGTACAGTTCATTCTTCCAGGAAGCAGGTAAATGCCCTGCTCCTATAATGCTGTGAACTACCTGTAGCACCTTAATCTCTAGACTGACCTAAAACCAGACATTCATGAAAGCAAAGTGTCTTTTAGTAACTGCCAAATACTGTTGCTGCAGTAAGCTTGTGCTTAGTAAATCAAGTAGAAGACATCTTGATGGCAGTTCAGAATTCTTCATTATCCTGTTAAGTATGTTCTGGTTAATACAGAGGAGGCAACCTACAATCCAGAAGGAGATTCTAAGTGGCTCAAGCAGCACAGTGAGTTCCAAAGTTACTTGGAGAATCTAACCACAGTCAGAAAAATAAGTCTTGGCATCCAAAATGTACTGTCTTTGCTGTCTGATTTGGATTTAAGTTTTTGTTCTTTCAAGCTGGGCTAGAAAATGCTGTATTTAAAAGCAAACATTTACCTAAGGTTTAGGTACATAAATACAAAAGTTTTCCATCTAGTATCTCTGAGGCAAAAAACTTCACTCCTGAAGCAGCTGACAGAATGGGGCACAAGATGAAAAAAAAGCCTTGCGATAATAGCAAGGTAACAGGCATAGCTAAAAGTATAAGCTTTCTCCAGTCTTAGGTCAGTTACACCCAATATACATGAGCTTGTAAACTGAGGAATTCTAATTGTTCTTTTAGCATTTCATTAATGACTTGCTCATTCGAGTGCTCTCAGGTGTGCTAGTAGAAAAAGTCCATGTTGTCCTGGGACAACACTTCCTCCAGAGCTGAAATCCAGATGCCTGGGGAGGCTTTTCAAGTACATTCTCAAAGCACACACATATACAGTCAATCCTCCTGCTTCAACCCAGGAAGACTGCTGTAGAGGTAGATGCAAGCAATTATACTGAGGAACCCACCACACTTGCTCCTTCCATTCAAAACAATAATCTGATAACAGGTTATATCATTTCGAAAACAAGTTTTTTGGTGCACTATAGTAATAACATGTTTAAAAAACAAGTTCCAGAATATGTTCCAGCTAAACTTAATGGCAGCTGTAACACCTATGTGTATATATATCCCCAAGATTTTATAGATAGCTTCCTTGAATTTCTTAAGGCTGAAAGAGCTGAAGTTTATCCATTAAGCATCTCTGTGCACAAGTTATTTACTATAAATAAATGTATTATTATATAGGAGAAAAACTACTGCCTATGAAAGCTGACATTTTTCCTTTGCAATCTCCAAGAGATTTCCCAGGTCTAACTAGTAACTGTGTTTCACAACATGACTGCTTTTCCCAACAAAAACGTAGCCTTAACATGTGCTAAGAGGTTCTTCCAGAAGTTACTGCACTGTTTTGTCAAGCTAGAAGCAAAACTCCATTGCAAGTTTAGGTTTCTACACTGAAAATAACGGACAGATCAAGGAAAATCTTACTGCTGCATCAACATTAGCAGGAGAATCGCCATTGGGATCTGCCAGCATAGAAATAACACTAATCATTATAGTTTCCACTGTGTGAATGGGAAGCCAGCGTTCCTCAGGTTTTTCATAGCCGTATTTGTCTTCTCCAGGCTCATGAAGAATTGAAATGCAGACATCACCATTCTTGTCAACTACAAAACAGAACAAGGCATATTTCAGTAATGAACAACACACTGGCATTTCTTCAGGAAAGTTATGGAACTGTTAATCTTCACTCCAGCTTGTCTGGAAATGTGTTAGTGAAGACACTTTATGAAAAAGGAAAGTCATTAACTATTACAGAACTCAATCTGTAACAAACAGGGTCTGGTGGAAGTCTGTTATTATACCTGGACTTCTAGCAAAGAGGGCACATGGGGAGAAAGAATTTAATTCTAACATCATACTGTGACTTTCAAGACCATTTAGACAGGCTTCCACTAAAGCATTTTCTGTTAAGTTCAGCAAAGTAGAAAGGGCCTTTTTTTCCACAGCAACAGCATCAGCTGGATATTACTGCAGTGTTTTGGAATATAGTTTAAGCTGCTGGAATTAGAAACTGCCTACAAGGATTCTGATATTTCCAGAACTGAAACTAGCACAACATCAAAATATTCCTTCTGTCCCTTATGATGGGAGCACTGTGCTGGACTCCCCCCAGCTTTCAACATAAACAGCTGCAATAATGACTTTAGGAAGTGAAGGATATTCCTCTTCCCCAGTAAAAAACTTCCTCCATTTTATTTTACCTTCCCATTTATGTCCAGCAGCCCATAACTGAATGAAGCATTAGGAAGAATCTTCTCTGGAGGGACTAAAAGATGTTATTTCCTTTCATGCTTCACCTGAGGAGGACAACCTTGGGCATTCTATACTGACCTGCCAAGTTAGTCACACTAAGCTGAAATATTTGAAGGTGTAACAAAAGAGGCAGCTATAGAAGGCAAATTTCTCCTCTGACTAGAACTTTGCACTTAGCAAAAAAAAAAAAAAAAAAATCAACCCTGAACAGTTACCAAGACTGCAAGAAGCTACTGACAGGAGCTTCTGAAAATACTTCAGGAGCAGCCTCTTGGAGCAGCACTATTAAAAACTGTCCTGGTTATTACTTCTTCATGAAGTGATGGTGATGGCAAAGTAAATGCAGGTCCCTATTTCTAACGTTAACAGAAATGCATCCATTTGTCTTCATCACATTTTAGTTCTTAATTGCAAGAAAGAAATTACAACTTTGACATTTCTTACCATTCGGATGCCAGATTTCCGTGATGAATTTCATTTTTGGCGGCCTCAGTGGATAGTCTTTTGGAAAAGTAAGATGAGCCTTGAAAACACCACCTTCACTGGGGAATCAAAAATACCTTAGTAGAGTTTCTTGTAAGCTGAAGATTGGAACTTAAAGACGTATCAAAAGCTCCAAGTTTACCCCACAGGCAGCTTAACATCATGGTGGTAATTAACAGTACCAACACTGCCATATGCAATACAGAGAGTTTCTAGATTGAGAAGTTCCTTTCACAAGACACTGCCAGCTCCCCAACACTGTTTTGTTTTTGGTTTTTTTTTTTTTTTTTTTTTTTGAACTTGGATGATGTTCCAGAGGAGAAAATGAAAAAAAAATTACCAAAAAGAAAGTTAAAAACTGCAAAGGAAATCATCATCTGGAATTTCAATGTACAGCAAAAAAAATTAAAATATTGCCAGTAACTCCTTTCTTGAGTACAGCCCAGCAAATACCTGTTTGTTTTCCTCCTTTACACACCTCATCCCCAATTCCTTCACATCAGTCTCCAGCAGTAAGCCTCAGTGACACCTTACAGAAAGGTTTATAGTTGTGTCTACAGCATTGCTTTGTAAAGACTTCAATGCTACCTTGTCAACACTAAGCTAAGGGCCTCAGACATGACAGTCTGCATGAGTTACCCACTAAACTGGAAAACAATATTAAACAGGAGACATCCAGTTTTTATGTGGAGTTACAGGCCCATATTTAACTAAGGCAGCTGTTTGTTTTATTTTAAATAGCTACATTTCAATACCCACAATAGCCCCTTTTGAAAAATGGGAAGGGCTAACGTTCCATGGAAAGCTTTGCAAATGGAACACTTGGCTAATGGAAGTACTGTTAACATTTGCCCTGTTACAGTCATTGAAGGCTGTAACGAAATTACAAAGGCTGAAATGACAAAAACTAGCACATAACATTCAAAGAAGGTGGCAATAAGACAATCTACTCCTCAGTAGCCACACAGACAAAAGAATTGGTGTAACAAAGACAAAGCTGTTCAGTGCAGATTTTGCCCACTGTATTTGTGAAGGAGCCAGTATCCAAAGGCCAGAGGCTACTGAGGAAGCAACACATCTTACACCACTAACCAAAGATGTGCAATTCTAGCAAGTGTCTCAAAAAAAAAGAAAACAACCAAACCACCCAAAACCAAAGAGCATTAGACCTAAATGGCTTGGCTCTTAAAATAAAGCAGCTGAGGGTATCTAAACCCACAGCATTCATTTTCTACAAGTTTTAGAAAAGGCAGGCAGTCTCCAAAGAAACTTTAATCCCAGAAAGAGTTAGAATACCAGAAAGAGTCACTATTCTAATATTCATGCTAGTCAAGACAAAGAAGAATTAGATTACATTTGCTGATAGCCCCAAACCAGTTAAGTTCTCTTGGAAAGTGAACTAGTTCTTCTTTCCCTTTGCAAAGCAGCAGATCCTCCAGCTATCGGGCTGCACCAGCATCCCTGTCCTCCCTCATCATCTACACATAAATACAGCTCTTCAGTTGAATACACATTAGAAACCAGTTCATGAAGTACAGCTGTTAATTGACATTTGTGCCATTTTAAGCACTATTTGTGATCAAGGGATCTCTGTCAGTAGAGTCTAAAGTCTTTTCAGGTAAGCTCGGAATAAATCAAATGGGACCAGGAATGAGCCTGAAGCTTGAGAACTCTGAACCACCTGATTATGTTCAATTACGACATACGTATTTCTGCCACCGTAAAACAGGCCAGGGAAGAGGATGCTGTATACTACTACCTTGAAACACAGCAACTGTGGAGTGGAATAGAAGACAGTTTCTTATCTAAAAAAGCCTCAAAACAAGTTCAGCACCTTAAGTGGGAAAAAAAATGCTATTGCAATTTTCAAAATATAAGAAGTTCAATTTGAAGCAGTATTTCTTTACTGACAGTATTTAGAAAGTGGCCATGAGAATATAATAGAGCCACTACAAGACTATTCAAAAGAGGTCAACAGAAGTTGAAGAATTCATCTCAGGCAAGACTTGAGAGTTATAATGTAGTGAGCTTGATGAGAAGCAAAGTAATTCAATTACTGTGTTTAAAGTACCACAGCAGTCTGCAGACAGACATATGCAACTTCATGTTGTAACTAAAACTGACCTCAAGTAAATGCCACTAGGCTTTTTGTATCAGTAATTTACCACTGGAACAGCGTAACGGAGGAGAATAGAGTTCATCTTCAAGAGCTACACTTTCAACTGACCTCTTCTGGGCACAGAACCTTTTCCCAAGAAGTAGAGTAGATGATATAAAAACCCAAGACACTGCATATGCCAGAATGCTTCAGATACTCTGAATTTCTGTACACTTCAGGTACAGCAGTGTAAAAACACAGCAAACTTAAGGTTTTGTGTTCAAATGTCAATTAAAGAACCCCGTCCTTAGAATAAGCAGAGAAGCTTTTTGAAGCCCATTGTGCAAGGTTTGCTAACAATTCAAAATTGATCAGCACTGAAGTGCTAAGTCACATTGGAAAAATATTCCCTCTCAAACTGACAGGACTTGAGGCTAATTCTATAGTCTGATGCAGTTCTCCAAACTACATCCCTTTTGAACATTTTCCTGCAATCACCAGCATGAAGTTGGAATGGTTTAGAACTGTACTATCAGCTAAACTGGAGCTTCACAGCAATAAATGAAATTACTGGATTATACTTGCCTTACTTAAATTCATACAGCAACAGAAGCAGACTCTTAAGTGTAGCCTATTCTATCTCATTTCTACACAAGCACAAACAGATCAGTATTACCTTTTCCCAGGGGAGCAAAGCAGTTTGGAACTTCTGTATAGCGAATGCAGCTATTTACAGGTATTTCACTAGCAACAGAACAGCATTACCTAATTTACATCCGTATGAAGAGTCAGATTAACTTCTACCCACTTAGACCAAACTAGCACTAGTAAATCCAAGTTCACTTAAATTTCTGTATAAGTATCAGTACTTACTATAGTGTATCTGGAGGACCAATAATAAGGACTTCCCATCGATAAAGATCATTGTCATCTATTAAGCCCGCTGAAAAGCCTTCCACTGGATTTTTGTTGAGCTCTGTGTAGGAAAAAGAATTTAAGAGTGACTTTAGGTGTCTATGATAAGCATTTGCTGGTTTTGATCATGTCCTATACTTGACCAAAAAAAAAAACCCCAACAAAAAAAACCATGATTTTCAGTGATTTGGCACCTACTGAAGGACTTATGGCCTAGGCGAGTATCCTCAGCTCCCTACCACACACAACATGCTGCCAGCGCAGAGACCCAGAGCCTGACTCTGAAGCTATCCAAGTATACCACAAGCAGAAGGGCCAAAGTGACTGAGTTGTGGGACATGGTCTCCAAGATACCAACAGGTGGGGGTGCAAGTCAGAAAGCAGATTTCCTACTAACAAAAAAGCCATACTGCTTTTTAAGAACCCTGTAGGAGCCAGATTAAACTGAAGCCTATCTTGAACTCCAGAAAAAACAGTCACATTATCTTTTTATTTAAACTAGCATCCTACTTCCTTTTTTTGAGAATCTGAAAGCATTTGAGACCAGTGCATTCTGGATATAATGATTTACCACACTCCGAACTACTAGAAGAGAACACTAGAAGCTAAAAAACCCTGAACAACATAAGAGCTTATTATTTTATTTCACAGCTTTATCCACTAGTGATGAGCAGATGAGCAATACAGGATTCTAAGTTTATAGGCTACTACATATAGTTACTGCCAGATAGAAGGCCTATCTGGAAATAGCTATGCAGAAGTCAGACCTAGATGTAGACTCCACTGTAGAGTTTGTGTCCAGCCTGATCCAGGAAAAGGCATAAGACTCAGAAATAAGCACTTCAAAAGAGTTCTGCCTAAAATTCAACTGCCTAAAATTCTCCAAAAGCTTTGGGTCAAAACCTAATGTAAACGCTGTATTGATGCCAAATTGAAAATCTTGATCCAGCATTTCCAACAGTATATACGAAGTCCTAATGAATCTCGGCTATTTAGGATATGGGAAGGGGAAAAAAAGTGAATCCTTCAACTGGTCAGTAATTTCCAGATTAAATCAGTATTTTTTTTCAATTTTGCTGTACAATTTCTACCGCACTTGTTTTAGATCCTGTTTGACATTGTACAGCCCTCATTATATTCCACAGTACAGTTAATCTCCATATTCCCTCTTTGTAAACCCAGTAGCTGTATTCTCTGTTGATTTCTAGGCATTGCAACAGAATTAAGTTCAGAGACCCTTATAATGCCCTCAGGTACCTGCAGAAGAACTCAGAGGGAGAACCTGATACCTTCATGGTGAAAGGCTACGTTTAAGTCCAAACTGATTTGCCCAGTCACTGTTTGCCAATTAAGGTCTTAACCCTTTAAAGCACAGTTAAAAAATTGCAGGAAAGATCGACTCAAGCCCTACAAAGAAGGGTAAGTTTACACAGGGAAAATAAAGTGCTCATCTCACATAAAGGACCAAGGTCCTGAAGACAGCAGGAATGCGGACTTTGTGTGGTCATTGAGAATTCAGACTTAAAGTCATCCACAAAGTGATACAATGCTAATATTGCAATAAATGTATTGGAAAGGGTTTTCTTAAAAGCTCCTCAGCAGAGGTTTAGTCAACACTTGAGGTCAACCATTCACTCTCCAGGAAAAAGACCTGGGTATTGAACCAAATCATGCTTTCTTAAGACAAGGCCTGAGGCAAAAGGCAGCATCACAGGCTCTCAAGCAAGATGCAAGCTTCAAAACCAAGAACTACACCATGGCCACACCTCACTGAGCAGACAAGTTTTCACCCTGTGGCATCTATGAAACATTGTGAAAACAGCGGCATGAGCTTGAGTAACAGTTCTATTTAGTTTCAGGTGAAAGGGACAATGAGACCAGTCAAGTGTTGCACATGGAGCAAGGACCTCACCAGTCCCCTACCAGACATTCCTCCAGCATCAGATATTCAAAGTTACACTACATTAGTAGTTGAATCAACCACCTTTTTTTTTATGCAGGAATAAAATACTGTATTAATTGTGCAAAAAAGCCATCTCTGTTCAGGATACTTCAGACATCCTTCTAGCTATTTGTTCGCATTGTAATACAGAATAACCAGCATAACTACAGAAGTGAACCAGAAAAGTGCGGATATTTGAGTATCTCACCTTAATACTTTCACACTAGAATTTAAGCCTCCAAAACTCAAGTCCCTCCTTTCTGCATTCCATAGGGAGAAAAGGGTTTATACAGAGTTCTGTGCAAACTGAAGCTGCTCACATTTAGCTTCCTTATTGCTTCCCAGTTATCACTTTCCACTGGTAAGAATGTAAAAAGCCTACCAGAAGTTAAGACTGAAAAAAATTCAGCATACTTCTCCGTATCTAAATATACCACACTATTTTTGAGTCCAACATACACCATTTTCTTCTGTTTCTTGATCCATGCTATTTCAATTTCCTTTTACATCTGTTTCAGCCTCCAGTAACTTCTTTTATCCTCAAGTCCTTTGAACCATTTTTTTTATGTATTTGTTCCCACTGAAAGCCAGCTCTTATACTCTGACTCATACCTAAAATCTTGCAGCACTACACTGCAAGAGATCTTGTGAGAAGGAATAAGAGCGCTGGATGCCAACTCTTATAATGCAGACAATCTGTAAACTGCATGAAAGGGACAGCCATTGACAAAAATCTTCCGTTACAGCAGCTGTGGAAATCTGCTCAGTGGATGTTACCTATAAGGCAAATTATGATGTTACTACTTTTACAAGAGGGTGGCATCAGTATCTGCTTTGTAGAAGGTTCTCATTTTCCTTCCACAGTAGCAATGCTGAAGCATAGTTCAAATAGCTACTGCTTGCATGAGTACTTCGAGGCAAAACAAGGGATACAAGCTCAGGCACCTCCTTGACTAAAGGTATGCTGAATTACTACAGGCAAATTAAAATGAGCTTTCCATCCAGATTATTTATGCTAAATTTAACATCAGCTAATGTCTGGCTGGCAAACAAAAAAGGAAATCTCAGGAAAGTTTTGCACTGGGACACGAAAAACATCATCATCCTTGGCTGCTTTACCATGGATAGCTAAAAGCTACTACTCATTAAAACTTGCAAACACTGAAGCTTATGGTTTGTTTGGGTTTTTCCCCTGGATATAACCAATGCTGCATATCAGAGAAGTTAACTAGTAGCATCACCTATCTCTTACCTATCTCTTCACAAGTTGAGACTCATATAGCAGTGAAATCCATATACTAAAATCCCAAATGAAGGGGGCTGCCCCATGGCACTGTGTTCAACCCCCGAGCTCTGCTGCCCACCACCAAGGGAGCCTCTGGCACACTGACACTGTGCTCAAGAACACCAGGCAACTGTTCTCCATGTCAGATCCCACCAACTACAGCAGTTAACTACTCGCAGCCCAAACAGAACACTTCCCAGGCAAACACACAAATGATGGATATACTTTATAAAGTAAAGGATTCAATTCCCTCCTCCAGGCAGGGAGAGGTACAACAAGCTCTTGGTACAGATCCTCTACAAAGCCTACAAATCCTAGGAAGAGCAGAGAAGTCAGACACCAATAAAGAACTGGATCCCTCCACTCATTTCTTCAATCCTGATTTTCTTTGAAATTTCTTGTTTAGCTAAAGATATGCTGTACTTCTTAAATGGAAACAAGTACATTAACACATTTCCACCCTACCCGTGCCTAATAAAGTTCAATTTACTTGCTACTATTGTATATTACACTCTATGGCTTAGTATTTGCAAATTACTTTCTGTGTTTCTGACAGTTTAATGCAATAGAGATTTTCATTCCCAGAGGAAAACAACAACGTTGC
Source organism: Psilopsiagon aurifrons (assembly GCA_025447955.1). Taxonomy (NCBI): domain Eukaryota; kingdom Metazoa; phylum Chordata; class Aves; order Psittaciformes; family Psittacidae; genus Psilopsiagon; species Psilopsiagon aurifrons. The sequence goes on from JAOEHY010011313.1 coordinate 18,438, forward strand.
ATTCAGTCTATCAGCGGTTTCAGGTAGAGCCCTCTGCAGCTCAGGCAGAGGCTGACAGCCAAAGCAGTGCAAACCTGGGCAGCTGCCAAGCACCAACTTACTGGGAACAGAATCCTCTGGCTGCTTATAAATTAGACATTCAGTTCATTTAATCCTAGTCCTGAACCACTACCTGATTTGGAAGGTGAGGAAGACTAAAGGCCCATAATCTAACAAAGTTATAAATCCCAAACAGCCTTTAATATCCTATACCTACCCTCCTACAGGAGCTACCAACACAATACAGCACTCCTTCAGCAATTTAGCTCTTCCGAAGCAGAACTAAGCTACCACTGCCTTAAACCTGATCCAAGGCAGTACCATAAGCTGTGCTTCCAGTTTCAGTGTTTAGTTTACATCAAGCTACTGATGTTCCCACACTCCCTGCCTTTATGTATGCCAAGAAACTTTCACCAATTCAAAAGCAAAACAGCGTCAACAAAAATGACTAAGCAGAAAGAGTCCCATGCCTGCATGGAGCAGCTATGTACGGCATCTCGAGTTTTCAGCTTGACTTTTCACCCAGCCAGCCACTGCATAGGAACACTTCAGCATATTTTAAGCTACACTACAGTACAAAGCTTTCAAAAATATAAACTTCAGTGTTATTTTTAATAGCAGCCTCTTCAGTAAGTTGACACAGTGGCTGAGTTGCATGCAGCCAACACAATGAGGCCAGCAGAAAACCAGAGACCAGACAGCCTAAGTCCTAACTAAGGCTTCTGGAGAAATCATCTAGCCAACTCGCACAGTGTCCAGAAGCAGCAGGCTCTAGCAGAGCTTTACATTTGCTTGGTTTTTTTCATGATTGCTTTATGAGAGTTTCAGCACTTATCCAGGAGCTTCTAGCAACTGCATAAAACAGAATCCCTCATTCTAGACTCATCTCCTCCATGCCCCAAGCTGCAACTTCCACATAGTTATGTTACTTAACTGAGGTCAGTAATGATTTCCAAGACTTCCCTTTCTGCCTGCACATCCAGCTGTAAGTCTCTGATTCTAGATTAGAGCTGAGATTATGATAAAGTAACATGATATCCCTGTACAGATGTATTCCCAGAGCTCTCTGTATTATCTACTTCCATCATGCTCTGGCTTGCTCCACAAGCTCATCCAAAAAGTTCAGACAAAACAGAGCACAAGATATGCACAAACTCCTCATAGCCACCTTGGCAGTGGCAAATAAGATAGCAATTAGAACAGAACACCACTAGCCACAGAAGGACACTAATTATTTTGGAGTGAGACTGAATCAGTGAAAATAGACCTGCCTGGAGAAGAGATTCTACCAACCAGTTCAGTAGTGGCTTTAGATTAGACTCTCCACAGTAACGCGGCAACTAATTTCCAGTGCTCCATGCTCACCCGATTGATAAGGGCAGCACTACAGGCTTCTACAGATGTGATTCTCCTCTCACTGCAGAGGATTTCTAGGGAGGGTTGAACAGTTAGCATTACCTGGCAAGTTGCTATCAGAAGTTATATCAGTGCAGTGCTACACAGCTTTGTGTACTGCTGGATCAACTTGCTTCGTTTGCCATCTCCTCAGCTATACCTGCATACCTTTTCCAAGGATTTGCATGGTGAAGTGAGTTTTGGAAGGATAGAAGACATGGTTGCTTCAGCTCTGCAAGCAAGAGGACTGCAGCACTTGCCCAAAGGGGAGAGGCAGAAGCTCTTAAAACTGCTACTGGAGGTCTGTGGATTAAGGTGGTTGTTACCAGGGAAACTTGACTAGAGGTTGGGATTCTTTAACTAGTAAGGTGTCACATTATTCTAGGCATGAACTAAAAATAGAGTTTCTTGATTGTGTAAGTTCTGTAGCTCTATGTTCACATGAGTTGCGGCATACCTGAAGACAGACAATTGAAAGCTCATGTTAGCTACTCAGGTGAAAACTGTTAACACCCCAACCAGAAGCTTGAAAGGTCTTTGGCAGTGTCTTGCTTCTTATAGTCCCTTAAACCCACAGTAGTGGTCACTGATAGGGCATTGTCAATGCTCCTTACACACTGATTTCAACATAAAGGTCTCAAAGCCAGCTCTCTCACAGACCAGATACACAGATACTGATTTGACCCAGTAACCCAGTTTACCTAGACCAGGATCTGTTCCCATGCACCATTTTACCTGAGAGTCAGAAAGACAAGCAAGAACGGGGATGACCTATTTTGAGACATTTGCTTTCTGCAGCAGTTTTCATGCCATAAAAGCCTTCTGTGTACACATACTCAAAGCAGTCCTTTTCCAACATCCCACACTTACCATGCACAGAAGGAAGGTCCTGCCCTGCTCCCTCCCCATTCGCTTGGCAGTAAGCAAATGCCTGAACCCACTAATTAAAGTGCAGAGCACACTGGGCCTGTTAAGCCCCAAGTCTTCTCTCTGAAGTTGGAGGTGGTGTTGCAGTTACTATCCTGTCCAAATCTGCTTCCATAAAACACTGGAAATAGAAAACACACTGATGAAAACCTTTGAGTTCTATAATATTGTTTAAAGCATTGGAAGAGTTAGGCTGCCAGAATTAGGCTTCTCAGCAGCAAGTTTAGAATGTATATTCAAATTAGTATTGGTCATGTAATTCTGGTAGAAATTGAGAGATACTGTTTCCTGAAGAGCCTTCTTTGGCTAGCCTGCTTGAAGCATTCTGCATATCCCATCACACCACAATCCAGCTCAGTTACATCGCCCAAATTAAAGTGGAGGTTGAACGTATCTGTTCAAAAAAAACCCGCTACCATTTCAACCAATGTCTGAATTCTGTGAGTAATATGAGAAGAACTGAAATAGTTAAAAAGATTGGAAGAAGGCCGATTCGTAAGTCCACATCTAAAAGGAAGCCAGTATCTCACCAGAAAGCATTCAGCGCCACATTCATCTCCCACACTCAGCGTAACAGGAATCCCACCTTCACTTTCTCCTCAGTGTCTGATGCACGTTACCAATCTTAAGGGTCAGACAAGTGTTTGGTGGGTACACATATCTGCCTGTATTCGAGACTGTCACCCTCAGCAGTGTTCAATAGAAACCTTATCAGGATAAGTGGTTTCCGAGACTATGATCATCTCATCCCAAAGCAATGTCAAAAACAGTTCAGATGAGTCACACTCTCACCTACAAAGGAGCCTACAGAGCTTCCAGTGTCTACTGCATGCAGCTGCTAGAATTTGGCAACTCAAGTGTCATTCTAAGTGCCAGTCATACTAATGTAGCCAAGTTTAGCACGGACAGCAGGAAAGTTCATTAACTTGTCAACTTTATGACTAAAGCTACAAAAACATTCCATCCAAGTATCTTCCAAGCAGTCATATGCACACTAGTCACAAAACAGCACTCTGAACAGAACTAAGAGCTCTAGGATACTTTACATACAAGAATAGAACACGATTCCAGGAAATCCACTAGAAAGTTTCTATCACAACACTATGCCATGGGGAGATGTTAGCAGCTGAGGAGGTCAGCAGAAGCTTTCCTCATCATAAGCGCAAGTCATTGTGCAAGCTGAGGACACTCTTGCAGCTTGTTTTTTCTCTTGTTTGTAATATGAATAACAGGTTTGCATATCCTAATTTGAGCTACATTGTTATTCAGAGTTGTTCAAGACATTTCTCCAAGTGACTCCTGACAGCATCACTTTTTAGTTCAGCACCAAGTGCAAGCCACCTAAAAAACAACCATCCAGCTTGACCTACTAGGTGTTGCAATAACTGCATGGGAATAGGTTTCCTTAACTAACATTTCACATACAGAAAATCTGTACGTGAAAGCCTTTACAAAGGGTTTCTATCAAGAAGTCGTACTATTATTCTAAACCTGTACAAGCATTCCTAACATCCCTGCCCAGGAGAGCAGTTATTCTTATGGAATCCTATTTGATTAGATTTCTATACTTACTGTTCTTACAAGGTCTGGATATCTGATCTCTGTTCTACCTGGTATGCCTTGGACCTGGGGGTAGGCAGGAAAAACAAGTATGAACATTTATGCTTTAAAATATGAATATTTACAGTCTAGAGCTCAGACCTACAAGATTCCACAGAGTGATCTTGGCCAAACCAGTCCACTGACAGATATACACACTGAAAACTGAAGCACAGAGCATATGCAACATGGCAACCGCACAGGCCTGCACGTGAAGTGTTACCCAGATTCTGCTCCAATACGCTGGGACAAAAAGCAGACAATGTGAGTGTCAAGAGCCTCCTGCCCTCTTCCTCACCCAAGCCACCTGCTCTTCTTTCTCCAGGCATCTAAGTCTGTTCCAGTATTTAGTTAGTTCATACTTTCAGAACAGCAGCCACCTTTCAGTTCAGTTCATTAGAAGCCAGTCTCTACACTGGAAACAAAAATGCTATATTTCAGATCAAACCAGAGGTTGTATTAAACGTATTAGCAGAATAAAGTTTAGCAGAAAGTTTATCTGAGGGAAACAAGTTTTACCCACAAAGTTCACTTATTTTCAAACTGTTTAGAATAGGCCTTGGGGAGAACTAAAAAAACCCAAACTGACCACCAAAACCAAAACCCAACAACTTGTACAAACCACAAAAGGGACTGAGCAATCCTTAGTTGAATATGCACAGACTATTCGAAGTCTGTGATTTTTTTAAAATGCAAGAAAGAGCTACATTAGAGTCAAGGTAGAATCAACTATAATCACGACGTGGTTTTATTTAAGACTATTCACTCTCCATTTAGCCAAGATTAGTTTCTCAAACCAAAGTAGTTTATAACAAATCAACAGATCCTCACAGTTTGCAGTTCTGGAGCAAATAAGTCTTAACACTGAAGTTAGAATCACTACCAATCACACAAGGCAAGACATTTCAATGTGATTTGTTTAACATTTTCATCTCAAATAAAGATGTCAATGAAGCAGAAATTCCTTTAATGAAAGTATTTTCTCAGTATCAATTTTGCTCCTTATCTCACAGGATCTCCAACAGCATTCTCCCACTTCACTATTATCAGAAATAGAACAGAAAAATCGCTTTAATGTCAGCTATGTCCATACTTTGGTGTGACTTACACTTCCTTGTTTGGAGGAGCAGAGAAGGAAAGAATTCCTTATTTATGATAAGCTTGGTTCCTTCCCTGAAAGATTAGTAAACCGACCTAGCCAAAGCCAACTGGCTGTGACTATAGCTGCCCCATCAAGGAGTAAGCTTATAAAGAAGGCTGATACTGCCTCATCCTGTTAAAACAACTGGTCATCAAGGCCCTCCATTCTGAGGATTAGCTAAACCTCACTTCCAAAAACTGCCAGCATCCCTGAATTCTCCCTCTTTTGACTGCTGTCATAAATACTCTTCTTTGAATAGGCACAGATCAGCTTATTTCTGCAAGAGGAACATTCAAAAAACTATTAAGTGCAGCTAGTAAAGTTTGCCACAAGTCACCTCCATTATGTTGTTTGCAGTGCAACAGAAATTCAGGCTACTGGTATTGCTCTAACTCTGCACTATAGCAAAGCATGTGTTTTAGCATGCTATTATCTACAGTCAGCATGAGCACTGAGCTTTGATGATTCTGTCAACACGTACTCACAAGAAACAGGATTATCTAATCTGCTGTAATGGGGCCCTACACTGCAAGAGTGTGAAGGTGAGTGGTACACACATGCTGCATCTAAGCATCCCAAAAAGCATCAGAGCAACAAAGCTGTTATCTAAAAATACGATGAGTCCTTTAAAAGAGATGGGCGGTTACAGCATTTTAAGTGATAGTGAAGTCAAGTTTGACATGGCAAGGATCTTGGAATCTTAACTATAGAGAACAATACAGAATATAACTGCCATACAGAACTCTCCAAGGAAGCTAACAGATAGACTAGCATCACTTTAATACCTCAGATCAGTGCCACTCAACTGATTACCCTGTAGACAAACCTAGTGTAAGCCAGGAAACAATCAGCACTCCAGTGTAAACAAAGACTTCTTTCACAACCAGCCACCCAAGAGATATGCATCTCAGCTTTGATCTAGAAAGTGATCTTAATTCCGTAATTCTCACAGAATTTTCACTACTCAAATATTTAAAAAGCAAATCCTGTGTAATTGCCAGAAATTCAACCCACTCAATATTACATTGCAAGACACTTTCCACACAAGTAAAAACTGTTGAGCTGTCACATTAATAGTTTTCTAACTTGTTAATTTTATTTTTAATTACACATTTTCAAAAAGGAGCTGTGTCCAGTCTAAACTGAAATAATGCCACATTTCTCCTGTTTTACAGCAGTATTTGTGCAGGGCTTTCTGCATCCTAAGTTGGAGAATATTTACAACATACTGCAACTGGGGCCTACAAGGGCACGGCTATTCCCATGGTTTCAGTGATCCGTGTTTATGTTAAAGAGGACTCGCACTTCTGGTTCCACTGTGTGCTACCAATTTAACTGCACCCTCCCTGCATGATTTTGCTGGTTGAACTAGACAAGTCTGCCTACTCTAACAGCTCTCTCTGTCAGCAAGGATTTGGCAGAAAGATGTAATAAAAGCAGTCAGAAATGGCTCAGTCTGCAACACCCTTGGGCTTGACAGTTCCAGAGAATGGAAGAGAAGCTTTACACTCTCAGTTGTCTCCTGCTTCTTTTTAAAGAGCATGAAGTTTTGGGGCAGTATAGAGAACACAGACTGTTCTCCCCCAGGGGGGTGAACTCTGCCAATCTAGTGCTATACTGATCTGCATACTTGCTGTTGGGTTTTTGAGGTTTTTTTGGGGGGGTGGGGGGAGCGTGTGTCAGAGGCACTTCACTCTTCTAGTTTTTCCTGCACCTTACACATAAAGAACAAAAATGGACAGGTCCTGACTTCTATTTCACATTACTACCAAGGCACAACAAAGTGCCTCTGTCCTTAAAAAAAAACCCAAACAACAAAACAAAGGAAATCTATAAGAACAAGCACGTACACTGAATTTTAGGACATTTTCAAAAGCTGCTTGAGCTTACAATTAAGTTAATTTGAGAAGGAACAGTCATTTAGTTTTACAGATATACACAAAAAAAGAACCTCCCTTCAGCTCCAGCTAGTCAGACTAGTACTCTTAACTGGCTTTGGCAGACATAGCTCCCCATTCACCACTTCCTTTAAACACTTAAAAACTACCCAAAGTTTGGACTGTCATGATTTGAACTGTTCTTGTGCCTAAATGGGGGCAAACAGGAGTCAATACAAAAACAGCTACTATAGTGATTTCCTGGTGATATAGCTCATTGCCTTTGCTAATGAAACAATGGGAAGCTTAGTATTTGGGGAGCTGGGAGGGAGAACAACAACCCACATGTAACTTGAAGTTGTATTTTGTGACTGTCATTGAATATCCCTTCTCTTAGAGCATTATCAGCATCCAAAACATGCCACTTAAGATGACAAGCATGTGTATATACGGTGCTGTGATACTATTTACCTGCTCAAGTTACAATACAAGCCAGCTTGCTCAAGAGAAAAATAGAAGTCTGCCTTCATATGCTTACTGAAGGACACTGAGATTATGTTGTAGTTTTGTTCTGCCTTCTGGTAAGACCCTTGGTTTTAAGTCTCACTGACAACCAAGAACTGCCAACTGACCTTTACTTTAACAAAGTCTTAAAGACTTAAAACAACCCACTGAAGTGCTACATGCCATAGACACTTATTTTCCCCATAATGTCTTTATGAAGAAAGAAAATATATGGGAGACAGAACAGGTATTCATTCTGAGAACTACTGTTGTACATTCCTTTCTCCTGCCATTGTTTTTCCTCTTGGGATTGAAAAGAGCTATCCAAGACCTCACTCATTAAAAAATTTTAAAATTCCTCAACTGTTCCACCTTTATATAGGTTTTGGATTCCCCCTTCAACCTCCTTTCACTTCTGTATGTCTTGCTGCAAGTCCAACAGCTCCAACTGCAGATCCCTTGTGCTCAAGTAATGCTAATTTAACAACTGAGTGATCTAGAGCATTTTAAGCTAGTTTAGATCACATAACTCATATCCACTGGCTGTTCATTGCCCTCCAAAACCCAACCATTAGGTTCAACCCAGTGACTCACCACACTTGACATAAAACAAAAGCTGCATGTGCGTAGCAGAAGGGTGAAGTATCAGCCTCACTAGGTGAAAGAATAAAAGCTCTGATTTTTGTTTTGAGGTAGAACAAGTAATGTGGGATGTGGGTGCAAACAAAGGGACATATGGGAACAGCTGACTTGGGAGAAGATAGTCAGCAGGGAATAGGGATCAGACATCATGAAGCTCAGCCTCTGCATTGCAACTTCAAGCAGTCTGCCATCAGAACAAGCAATGTCAGAGTCTAGTTTCAGCTCAGCCCAGATGTTACTTGGGTTATCATAAGGAAACTATTTTCTTTCTTAGGTCAGTTACTCCAGATGGCACTTTTGAAGTACTTTAGTATTCAACACACACAAGTAATGCACAGCCACCTTTAATATTTTTTCAATTTTTTTTTGAATATATACAAAAGGCTGCTAAAGGCACTTATAGTACTTAAACCACAACACCACCACCCCAGAAGAGATGCACAATACATCCAAAAGGCTGTAGTACTTGAGTAAGCAGAGCTGAATCAATAATAGGGGCAACTGGAAAAGGTTACCAGTTTTACCTTTACAACATGAAACCTTCAGAAATTAATAGAAAGGCAACTAGAAATTAACCCCCAAATCTAACAGTCTAAAAGTATACTTACACACTCACAACAGCATGTGCTTATAGAAGGTCTTAAGAGCTCACAATACAAGTTAAAAACCACACACAACAGAAACCAACAACTAACACTTATTATCAGGAGGCTTCAGCTAAACATCAAGTTTTCTTTCATGGCCCATAATAAGTCAGTTAAAAGAGACATTCCAAATAGCCGAAGAACTATATTAGGTTACTAAATGCTCATTTTGATCAAGTTAGAGAGCGACTGTTATAAACTATTGCTTCCCTAGAGGGATCATTTATAGGAAAGAGAAGCTTTGCATCAACCGCACCTCCTATATTAAGCCTATTCCTAGTGTTATTAGCATATCCAAAGGTGCAGACACCTCACTGAATGTCAGTAGCAACTTCAATAATTACTAAGGCATTGAGGTCCAGGCTTATGTTCAGGAGCCCAGCCACTGTATGTGTGAGGTTCTTATTTTTTAAAAGAATGTCACTCTAAAGGGGTAAAAAAAATCCCTGCTAATAGTTAACTACCTTCAAGCTCCTCAAACCAATCATCAGCTGAAACCTGGAGATAATGCTGAAAGTGCAACAAACATTACTGTAGCTCGCTGTACCTGGTTATGCAACTTCACCCCCTTACTGCTAACAGTGCTCTTTTCCACCCTCACGCTTTCAAAGACATTACTTCAGACTCAGGCCAAAATCCTCCTCCGGGGATTACTGTGCCACTCCGAAGCCCCGTCCCTTCGCATGGACACCCAGCACACTCTGTAACTGCCCCAGTTCGGTGCACCCAGCACGCATTTCCTTATCGGGGTATGAGGCAATTTTTACGTAAGGGACGAAAAAGGCAATGGGATTCTCCCGAGGAGCCGGGCGGACCCGCGCGTGCTCTCGGGGGAGGGGGGTCACTATATCCCGGCTGGAGGCGGAGGACGCGGGGCCATGTGTGTGCGGGTCGGGCCCTTCCGCACCCGCTGCCAGCTCCTTTCGCTTTAAATCTGGCACCGAGAGACACATGGAGCCGCATTGTGCGCCTCGCGCATGCGCACCGGGCCGGGCCGGGCCAGGTGCCCTCGGCGGTCCAGGCAGGGCCCGCGCCACCGGCAGCACGGGGACAAAGGGAAGGGGCGGGAGAGGGGACCAGCGGTGCAGGGCTGAGCTTCGGAGCTGCTCCCCGCCGCGGGCCCGGCGCCCTGGCTCATACCCGTCCTCGGGCCCAGGCTCCACAACTCCTCCTTCCCCGCACCCGTCCCGCCCTCTCGCCCCCGGCGGAGCCCGTCCCTCCCACCATGGCGGTGCTGGGTCCCGCGCTCTGCCGCTCGCTCCGGACCGCGCTGGAC
>JAOEHY010011315.1:0-21658 GCA_025447955.1 Psilopsiagon aurifrons
AGGACAGCTGATCCCAAATGACCAAAGGAATATTCCATAACATGACATGCTCAGAAGTAAAAGCTCAGTGAAAGGAAGGGGGGGTGGTTGGCATTTATTACTATGTTTGTCTTCTGGAGCAACTGCTACATGTACTGAAGCCTCATTTCTTGGGAAGTGGCTGGACATTGCCTGTGAAGAGAATAAATATTCTGTTTCCCTTTGCTTCTGTACATGGCCTTTGCTTTTGGTTTATTCGACTGTCTTTTCCTTGAGCCATGAGGTATTTTCCCCATCTTATTTTCTCCTACTCTGTCCTGATGAGGAGGAGAGTGATAAATCAGCTTGGTAGGCACCTTGCATCCAGTCAAGGTCAACCTACCACGGTCCTTGCACCTAACATGGGGCATGAGGAATTCAAGATAAGAATAGTAACTGGGAGAGGTAACAGGCAAACCATAGACTGAATAGAGCTAAAGAGCTAAGAGCTGAATGATCATGGGGATTTTACATGGTTATAATTGTGATGAAGTCACAAGGGATGGATTCTGTGTAAATTCTCCACTTTTTTCCAGGGTCATGATGTTGTTTTGATTTTGGTGTGCAGAATTATTTTTTTTTTTATGTGAGCAAAATTTGTGACATTCATGTGATGAATGTGAATTCTGGTGCTAATTCTTAAACATGTGATTTACCTATTTAAGAATTAAATATCTGAATTATTGCAGGGATCGGAATGCATCTGTTTTGCGCTGGAGCAAGAGAACCGTTGTCAAGGAGGGAAACATTTTATCAGTCCATGTTGTCAGAACATATGAATCCTGAATATGTAATGTTCTTCTCTCCACATGATAATGTAGAATCTCGTGTTATTTGGGTGAGGCCTTAGTTCTTTACCAAATTTACAATGGCAGAGAAGTCCAGAACTAGTGGCAACTAAAATTGATAAGGACCTTGTTGACAATGATGAGTTTTATCGGAGACTAACAGAGCATCCTACTGGGTACATTCTATGAATGAAGCAGTATTGTAAGTAGAGGTGGGGCTGAGAGTGACGGAGGTGGAAAGGATCATAAAGGACATCTCAGTTAAATATTTGTGTTGTCCTCAGTAAAAATCAAAGTGAGCAGGAAAATAATCTCAGAAGAAAATGCGGTGGAGTTTTTTTCTGATTAGAAAATTGAAATGATTGTAATAAATATATAGCAAAGAAGGCCACAGAATAGCAAATAAAATAAAAACATGAGTGAACTGCACACACAACTTTCTGCTGGACAAATTATGTCTCAGAGGTAGATTAAATCAATTTCATGCATAATTTATTAGCGTTGTCATGGATGGCCTGCTCTAAGTCAGAGCCTAGGTGAATTGAGTTGTTCACCTAAAGCAATATTTGGTGGTCCTTTACAGCAGGAATGAATTTTGTAGTAAGCATTGATATGCTCTACAGAAAAGGAGAAAAAAAATAAATAACGGCAATTTCAGAAGGGCGATTTGTATTTTGCAAATTGGTGATTAACTGTCTATAGATTAGGATGTCACTTGTCATTTCTAAAAGGTGATGGTTTACATTAGCCACAGGCTTCAAGTAAATTTAGTCTCACGCATTGCAGAGTTCAACTATGTTATATAACTAAAACATTGAGTTTGAAGCTGCCTTGAACCACAAAAGAATACAATTTGTTATATAGCATGTAAATTGTACCAGGAAGGAATCAATTCTCTGAAAATTACTTAAAGTGCTGGTTTTGAATTTATGTTCCAGGTAAAGTGAATTTTGTTGGTATTATTCCATTCCCTATGCATACTTCTCTGTAGCACAGCCCCCTCCAGGTCCAGAATTAGATATTAATTGGATGTAACTGGCAGCCTCACCACCTGTCCTGAGTTCAACAGTAGCAGTCATTTTACTCCCTCTTAGTAGCTGGTGCAGTGCTGTGGTTTTGACTTTAGCCTGAGAAAAGTGCTGATAGCACACAGATGTTTTTAGTTGTTGCTAAGTAATGTTTATCCCAATCAAGGACTTTTCAGTCTCATGGGAAGCTGGGAGGAAGCAGAGACAGGACACCTGACCCAAACTAGCCGAAGGGGTATTCCATACCACAGCGCATCATGCCCAGGACATAAACTAGGGGGAGTCACCTGGGAGGTCCAAATTGCTGCTAGGGTCAGGCTGGGTATCAGTCAGTGGGTGGTGAGCAATTGTATTCTCTTCCCTTGTTATTCTCCTTATCATTATTATTATTAGCAGTAGCAGCAGTGATTTGTGTTATACCTTAGTTACTGGACTGTTCTTATCTCAACCCATGGGAGGTACATTCTTTACGTTCTCTTCCCTATCCCTGCAGGAGTGGAAGGTAAAGAAGGCAGGGAGTGAGCGAGTAGCTGCATGGTCTGAGTTACTGGCTGGGCTTAACCATGACAGCTCTTTTACAGCCCCAGTAGTGACATAGAACAGGTATTGTAGCACGTCAGCAGTGAAAAAAGCTGGCACAGACATTAGGGTTAATTTAAAAATAACTGCTCTGCTGGTAGCCATATGCCGGAAAAAATGGCATTAAACCTGCTCTCATCTTTTTAAAGCACTAATAGCTATGGAAAAGTAATAGGAAACACATATAGGACCATGAAAGATTCTCTTTGATTTTGGATTCTTAATCTTCTCCTTAATGGGCCAGTGTTGCAGCCTTTCACCCATCAGCAATGATTTTGTATCCCAGGATGCTTATATAAAAGACCACATTGTATGACTGCACTTCCCTGAGCACTCAAATCTAGCAAAAAAGAAGGTTTATTCAAGATAAACAAAGAAAACACTTGACTGAAAATATAAACTGGAATCTAACTCTTTCCTTTCTTTATTTTCAATTCATTCCTTGGGAAGGCAAGTGCCTCAGTGTGGGGTTTTTTTTTTTTCCCCTCACTGCTGCCCTAGTTTGATTATTGTGTTTTATGGTTAGAAGCTATTGAGGCAGCCACCAGGACCAGCCATCATTTGTTGGTATCCTAGGGCCCTTGCAGGCTAGAGCACAATACTGATGCAAAACTTATTGCTTTGCTGAACTACTTTCTTCTTGTCCTTAGACAAGTGAGTCCATCATATGCATAGTTCTTCAGACAGACCACTCTGCCATGCTTAGCACTACTGACTGCTTTTACATTGGTCTTAGCTCTGCTGGGCTTCCTTCCAAATCAAAATGTTGTTAGCTACGTTGTGTTGTGACCTGTGGCCCTGATCACGGTGAACCGTCAGTGCAGATAATGGCAAATCCTGTTCAATATAGTTTAAGTATCGGCTTTTGTTCAGGTCTGGACCTGTGAGAGAAGGGCTTGACACCAGAGCTCTCCTTCAGATCCACCTTCCAGGGAGCAACCCACCTGGGGGTGACCTGGTGAGGTCTCAAGGGCCAGGGGATAGGGCAATGCCCTCCCTGCCTGACTAGACTTGTTCCAATGCCATAAGCAAGGAGAGCCATGCTGGGCTGGGGGTAGTGGCTGTGGTCATCCACAGCCTGGCCATCTGGGAAGGCAGCCCCTGGGGATGAGGTCAAGATAGTACCTGGTTCTGTGGAGCCTACTTGCCTTTGATTTTGAAGCATGCATATTGATTTGGGAATTGGTGTATATATATCTTTGAGAATCTGGCAATAAATAATACCTCCTGTTTTTCAAAATCAGTTATAACCCAAGGAAGAAATTAATCTCTCAGTCCTCCTGAAGTCACGTACTTTTCTGAACAGTTTAGTCTGTGTCACTCACTTGTTGGATATTCTTCTCTTCTGCAAACTCCCATTGGCATGAAAAGGACTTTTATGTAAGGATACAAGGATTCGTTCTTTTTCTTGTTCTATATGTGCACGTTAGTTTCTCTCTTTAGAGTTTATCTATAAATGTTAATGACTTTTTATGAGGACTAACATGCTTCTGTAGATTGTGGGGCTGGCTGTTAGAAAGTTGATTTCCTTTGAGTATAGTGAAGCAATAATTTTCCTAGAGGGAATGACTAAGTTTACTTCACAGAAAATATTGACCTTTTTATTTGCAGTAAATAAAGATGGCAATCAGGCATTAGTGAACGTCAAAGACAGTCTGAGTGAATTCTGGTAGAAATTAACTTTTTTTATTATGATGATCAAGAGAGCCTTCTTGTTTGCCTTTGTGAATCTGGTTTTGCTTTTTAATATAGTAACACATTATTACAGCCAAAATGAATATCTATTAAAGAAAACCAAAAGTAATTTATATGAAATACCATGAACAGAGAACTAGAGAACTATGGTAAACAGTGATATGCAGTATCATTTTCCATCCTAACTTCTAGGTGAATAAATTGGTAATAGGAATAACAGCTACAACCCCACATACACTAATCACAGAAAAAAAAAATGGTATAAAAATTACATATCCTGTTTTTGAGGCATAAAAAATTCTGCATTCTCACTTTTCAGTCTTTTTTTTTCTGTTCCAAAATTGACTCTCAGTCAAACAAATGAAGGATGGTAGAAAGGACTCCAGTATACCTTCTTCTTCATCATCCTTACATGTGTTCAACCCTCCAAGATCCAAACTGCTGTCTTATTAATAATTACAATTTCTAGAATTCATCAAATTTTTATTGAATAGTAATACTGAGCCAGGCTGACATTGGAAAGCAGCCAGTTTCCTCTTAAAGCTACCCAAATCCAGAAAGCGTAAAAATCCTCTGGCTCCCTGTTTCAAAGCACACCTAAAAAAAGAAAGTCCAGGAAGACCCAGAGTTACCCATCTGTACAGCTTCAACCCAAAAAAGGAAAAGTAAACAAAAAAGTCCAAATGTACATCATTTTCTGTTACTAAATGAAGTTCTAGTATGTAAAGGATAGAGATTGGAGGTAACTAAATATTCAAAATAGCTTTCTCATCATTCACTTACAGCAAGACCAATTTTCATGTCACAGATCCATTTCTTTCTCTTTGTCCTATTTGCAAGCCAGGAATAGCTGCATAAAAAATGAAGTCCTAGCTCTTTTGGATTATTTTAAAGGCAGAGGGGATTTTTTGGATGTTGTTCATAATTTCTTCATTTATCCAAATAGGCAATAGACAGTGTTGAATTTTACCCATGATATATTTTCACTGAGTAAAGACTTCAAGATAAAGACAGTCTAGAAGTGACATTCTAGTTATAAAATAGTTCTCTATTTCATTATGGTGAGCCTAGGAAAGAGAACATATAAATGTACCTCAGTTAAATCATATGCAAAAGATACAGGCACATGAGCCATTCCTTAAACAATAAAATTACTGTGTGCTTACTAAGTTCTATTGAATTTGGAAGGTGAAATACAAATCCACATCAACTTGCTTGGTGATGTTTGGAGTGTTTTGTACTGGAAAGACACAATCAATGAAAGTTGCATTCCCTAGCTACGGCCTGTACCATGGGTCCATTCTCCATTATACAATTATCGCATGATTTCACTTTGGTGTCCTCTTTGTTACATATGTCTCACAAGACTTAGGAAATATATTTCTCTTATGCCAAAGCATATGAGATATACACCACAGCATTGATAATGAGATGGCAGTAGGCCTGAAGTAGGTACTTGACTTTGCACATAGGCTCAACTCCTTCTTTGAAATGGCAGATGATTTCTGCTGTTTTGCTCTAATAGTTTGATTCTATGCCAAGTTTAACATTTCTGTTCCAAGTGCTGTATTTGTAGAGTTTGAATAATACATTTTTTAAAGCTTTACCTTCTCTTTTCAATTTGCAAATTAAAAAAACCCCAGAAGTTCAATTTGAGTTTCTGTGAACTGAGCATTACTCCCTCTACCAGTGAAAACTGACAGAGCTACAAGGACTTGAAGCAATATGAAATCTTTCAGCTTTGGATTCTCCTTTAAAGTTATTGGGTTAATTTTGCAAATTCAGCAAAAAAAATAAGCTTTGCGAATTCACAGACAGAATATTAATGCTTCAGGTCTGTTATTCAAACCCTCGAGAGCAAGAGGAAGCCTAAACATGCCAATCTTAACTTGCATGGCTGTGCTTTTCATGCTTCTGTTTCACAGTGATGTATCACAAGTTGCAGTTAGAAGGCCAGCTTGCATTTTTAATCTAAAGCCAACTCATGTAGAACATAAGAAATTTAAGATGCTTGTACAAGCTTACTCTTAAAAATTGGGGAAGTGTTTGCTCTTCCCCAAATAAAGCCACTCCATGACAATGGAGGATAAACATTAAAGGCATTAATTATGATCTACCAATTCTTTTTCTTGATATGTTCAGATTTCTTAAACCAGTCTTCCCATTCTAAAATGGTGACTGCTGCAATCAATAGATCCTTTTGCTTTACTTGTATATGCACCCACGCACATGCCCTCATATATGTGGATGGATATGGATGTGTATGTATGTGTATAGAGAAGGAGAGGGAGAATAAGCCCACAAAGTGCCCATTACAATTAATGGCATAATTTTTGGTTTATTTCTATGCAGAGAGCAAGACAACTTCTTTCAATAATAATCATAATTGTTTTAATCACAAATTTAAAAGTGAAAGTCTCAGGGACCATGGTTGTATTTAACTTCTGGATTTTTTCATCCCTGATCTTAACACTCTGACAAATCTTTCTTCCTTCATTTAAGTGTCATGAATAGTACTGTTTCTATTTTCAAGAAGAATTCCCTTTCCTCTGCTTATCGCAGCACAAAAACTGTAATGGTGGCTGGTCTTCTGTATCAGCCTCTTTTCCTTTTTCTTTTTTTATGTCAAAATTATCATTCCCTTTCTTGGCTTGTCTTAGAACCCAGAGTAATGTCATTTGGGCCTTAGGGGCTGTTGAGCAGCAGAGCAGGCATAAGCTGAGGAAGTCAAGGTAGCATTAGCAGTCGTGCCTGGCTTTATAATACTAAATTCTTCCTCCAGGATTTGTCAATTTTGATTTTGAAGTTCAGTCAGCAATGGCATGTGCTGTTTGCCTCCTGTCTGTTCGGCAAAATAAAGGGAATAATTTTCTCTTCCAGGTGACAAGATTGAAAAGGAAACCTCAACAGTTGCTTTCTTAGCTTGATGTGCAAGCTGCATCTTTTTTCTTGTTTTTTCCCTACAACCTCAATGGCCTTTTGAGTTTAGGTATATTTTGATCCTCTGGATAATTTAATAATGGGCAAATCCTACTCCAACTTACTTTCCTTTTCAAAAGCTGCATCCTCACTGAATTTTTCTGCTTTCTTTTCAGGAGCTGTAAAACAAAGTGAGAAGGAAAGAAAAGGAGGGAGATAAAAGGAGGGAGAAACCTCATTTCTGACTGCATGGGAAAGTCAGTGAAGAATGAGTTGGAGAATACAGAGGATCTCCCTGAGAGCTCTGTTCCCAGTCTACAATACTCTTACCATAAAACGGAAGAAAAGGAGATATAGATATGTATAAATATATAAATACTGCAACAAATTCCAAAAGTGGTTGAAGTGATTGATTCCTGAGCTAGAGCTAGATACAGAACCTAATCTTTGTTGCCCAGCTCTGAATCTTAGAAGTGCTCAAATATTTTAGCCTATTTGCCTCATGCAGTGACACATCAGCACAGCTTTGCTATTAGTCATTGCCCCTTTTTCAGATAGCTTGCAACAAATGAACTCAGTTACTTAGCTGTGGGATTTAAGACAGAGATTGTTTTGAATCCTTCTCGTGCATACAGGCTGCAAATGTGCGCCAGATGCTTTTGGCTGATTGGAAAGTGTTTCAAAGGTGTGAGTGAATAGAATTTGCGTGAGCTATAAGGAGTTTGGTGTGGGGTTTTTTCAGTACCCACATTACTAATTAGCTGCAAAACACTTGCCCCTGAGAATGCAAATTGTAATTTTAGATCTGGGAAAGTTTTCACCTGTGCCAGCTCATACATTGTGCAGTGACTCATCAGAATGGATAGTTGTGTTAGTCATTTGATGCTTCAGCTAACAAATAGGAGAAAATGTGTATTATTTTAACAACGGTTAAATGAGTATGTGTAAGCTTTTCTCTAGGGGAAAAAAAGTTTTTAAAATATATTTTTATTTTCTTTTTTTCAAAGGCAGAGTAAAACATTTTGGCAATAGAAAGATCCCTGATTATGAGGGATAAGTGCAAAAAAATTTGACACTCTAAAATTTATTCTCTACTTGCAATATGATCTGTTCATTCTTCACGCCTTCTTTATTACCTCAAAACTTCTTGCATTTATTATTTTGGTACAATTTGTTATTGGAGGATGGAGTACTTGCCTCTTTTTGCAAACATCACTATAACGGTTGGTTATTTCTTGTAATTAGCAAATTATTGCTTCTTCTTTTTCTTTTTCTGCCTCTTCGCATTACTCGCAGTTTTCCATAAACTTGTAATTTTCTGCAGAATATATTTTCTACTCTGTGTATGCTTTCAAATCAGTCCTGAGAAAAAGCCACAGCTGACTTCCAGGGTAACCTGGACAACACTGTGCTTCTAGAAAAGCTGAAAGGAATTTGGAGCCAACTAGTGCTTATAGGGTCTTTTTATTTGGTTTTGTTCTTTTTTGGAAGAAAAGTTATATGGTATTTCCCCCAGGACAGATTAATTCCAATAGAACATCTGCATTTTGCTCTGAGAAGTGTTTGGAAGGTATAAGATAATATAATCAAATTCTAATTCTAAAATTCACCTGTGTAGGTCCAGATAATTCTGAGATAGATGTGCCTTTCATTTTGTAAAGACTGAAATATAACGTGACCTCTTAACTGCAGGAATGAAATAAACCTACTTGATAAACTTAATCCATTCTCAATTATTCTGTAGTAAAATTAAGACTTCAGGGTTGTAAATAGTTAAATCCTACATGGCTTTAATGCAGAAATCAGTACACGTGCTATCTTGCTGGTATCAGCATAGATGTGCATGTGCATCAAGAAAGCATTATAATTTTCTGACTAAAAAAGGGCAAGTATGCTTGGAGGTGCCTAAGGTGCTGGGGAATAATGAAAAAGTATGCCTATGAATTCCCAGAGATCTCTGTGAGTTTTATTCTTGAGACAACTGTGTTGGCCTAAAAGTGTGCATCTAGAAAATAAAATCTATACTGTTGCAGCGCACACTATAAAAATGTAAATGCTGCTTGAAGCATGCTTTATGCATGAATTTTTTGAATTGCTGAGACCTTAAAGGAACAAAGCTAAAATAATTCCCTATTTAAAAGCTAAAAGATAAAATATGTATTTAAAATTATAAATTATACATAAATCCCATTTATAATTTATTGTCTATAAATTTTTTATCATAGAAACAAGGAGAATGGGATATATGTAAATAAAAAGAGTAAAGTAAACACTTTCATAAGCTGGGTGCAGGAAGAGAGTGAACTTGAATTTCTTTCTTTTCCTTTTTTTAAATAGAGCTGTAATCTAAAGGACATGCTTGTAAGACTGTTGTGTCAGAATGGTAGAACTCAGGGTATTTTTTCCATTAGGAACATAGTTTTTTTCTGCTTTGGTAGTAAACCATGATGTTCTCTGGCATGCATTGATGGTGTTTATCCAATTCAGTTACATTCAGTAAGGCAGAGTAACGTGTACATCAGCTAGAATAGTCAATTCCCATTTTGTTATATTCAGGTAGCCAACAAATCCTGATTTCAGCTTGTGATTTCAATAATGTGTCTACCTGAGTTACTTGTCACCAGCATGTCAGGGCTGCATATCTAATAAAAAAAGGATATGAGAATCAGAGGCCATAAAAGAAGAAGCATTTAAGGCTTTCTAAACCAACCATAGTAACTTGTGGAACAGCACTCGCGTACTGTCTTAGCATCAGTCAGCACTCAGTGTCTTCCCACACTTTAATGCAGTCAAAATACAGGCTACATTGAGGTCTATTTAAATATGTGTACATATTTATAATTAGGAATTTAATGGGCTGCGTTGTTCTGATTTATTCAGGATTAGTTGTTAACTGTAAGAAATTGGTTGCAGTCATGACTCTACTATGAAACGATTTGGCAGTAGGTACAGAAAACAGATCTTGCAAGCCTACTAATAATGCAATCAGTTGTATTCCAAAAATACTCTGATTGCTCTGCTTTATGTAATCTTCCTAAGCTAGGCAGTGGTCAAGGCCAAAAAAGAATGAAGGCAATAAATAAGAGTTTCCACTTGGAAATTTTACTGTTGAGCTCATGACTTCAAAATTCAAAGACTGACAGGTTTTTGTGTTTCCCTGCTATTCCAAGCATTTATTTTGAATCATGCAGTGGGATTTTTGGGGTGTGTTATATTAGTTACTAAAAAAGTGATGCTTGATGTCCAGACTTAGACCAAAAGGAATAAAAATCCCTGATACTTGATTTTATATTTAACATCTCTGTGTACGTTTTAAATCGGAGGTTAAAGGATTGAATGCATCTACTGCTGCACTGCATCACTAGGGTGGCCAATTTTAACAGTGCATTGATCAAGAAATACTTTGAAAGGTCCATTATATTTTAATCAGCTTAAAACTTAGTAGAGTTCTGTATTTAGTAATGAGTTTAGCAAAGAGAAATGGAGAAAAGTAATAAAGCAGCACTTGAAGTAGTTGTTTTTATGATCCCTTAAGGTATTAGAAACCATTACAAAGCAAACATCTCAATAATATGGTCTTAACAAGTCAAGTACCATTAAAGAGTACTTCTCTGGAAAAAAGATAGACTGCAACAGCACATGGCAGAATAGAATGAAGCTTCAGGCTGTGCAAATACTATATTTTTAGAAAAATTAGGGGACTGATGTTAGTTATGGTGACAATGAAGCAAGAAGTTATTTGGAAATCTTCAAGGAAACATCCCTGAGAACTGTATCACTTCCTGAACAGAGTAAATACCAAGTAGGTTTTATATAATGAGTTGATCTGAGTGGCTCTCTGATGTTTCCTTCTTTCTGTTAACCCCACTGGGACATTCCTTCTCTAGTTTTCATTATTTTTAATATTCATTTATTTATTTATTCTGTTGCTGAACCAGAGGGAGATGGTTTAGTTTGCTGCATGTGGGGCAGCTTCGTTAATGCTAAGCTATCAGTAAATCAATGAGTGCTTTAATTTTTTTGTCCTTTTCAATTCACAATGGAACAAAAAGAAAATCACTTAGCAACACCTAATTGCGTGAAGCTAGACCCTGAACATTCTTTGGAATGCCTGCACTCTTTTTGTAACTTAGCCAGTTCTTTAGAGAGTCTGGTCTTTTTTAACCATCTAACACATTCCCCAGTAATGCTGCTAAACAACTCTTTTCTTTGATGCACTCTTCAGATGCCTGTCTCAGACTGTATTTAATTTCATTGTTTCTTTGAAAGCCTGTAATCTTGTTTCTGTTTACTCTTTTACAGCTGTGTAAATTTAAATGTATTTACTTTCTTCATAGATTTATGCAGCCTAGAATAGAATTCATCACCCTGAGATGCTCACTGTCAAATTTTTGAGTATGGCAGCCAAAAAAAAGATCGTGAATACTAGGTAATTCTGGGCATCTTGCTTTTTCATTTATGCTTGTAAATAGGAGTTGAGCTCTTAGTAAAATTTGGTGACCATAGGCAGGATTATTAGTACTGCCAGTGGATAAGGTACACTTATCTTTGGAACTTTTCTGCTTTAACAGTTAGAGAGAAATCTCTCAGGGATAGCCTGGTCCCTGAAGAAGAATAAGATTGTTAAGTTCCTGACCTGCAACTTCACTGAAACCCTGTTTGAAGTATTTCTGCTTTTCACTGAAATGTAGTGCCATCAAAACAAGATTATTTCCATCACATTTTCTTCAATATATTATGTATTTTATTAAGGGAGACTGACGAAAAAAGCCAGAGTTTTGTGTTTGATTTTTTTTTCCCCTAAAAACTTCCCCAGCTCCCCATTTATCTTTTCTGTGAGGAAAGAAAGATGGTGGCCTTAAAACTGTTTTAAAACTCACTTCATAGCCTAGGATTAATCCAAGAATTATTAAATCTTGACTGTTCTTTGTTGAGCACCAAGTAACTCCTAATTTCAGTAGGAAAACGCGTGTCACTCCTTTCTACCAACAGCTGGTGTGTGCCTGACTGTTTTTACCATTTACCAGCATACTAATAGTCTAAGTCTCCTGAGTGAAAGTTTATGAGCCTTCAAATTGCTAACAGAAAATAGAGAGGAAGGTGAAAAGTTTTTCCTTTTAGTATTTCTCTGGTTTAATCAGATTTAATTTATTGGGAGATTAATAATTTCACAATTATATAAAGAAGTGCCAAAGCTGTAATGTCAAACTTTAAGTTAGAAGCATGACACGTTCTTGCATCTTTGCTTTGGTTATGTGCACACAGTAGGATGTGTAACATTCACTTTTCTCTATACGCCATTTTCATTTAGCATTCAGTCTCATTCTATGTAGTCCTGTGTATGAAGTCTACATAAAATAATCTTATTTTTCTTGTGTCACTTCTCTAACAAGCCTTATAAAACACACCGATGCTTCAAATACATTAATGCTTGCATCTGCACTTAGCATCTCTGACATACACAGGGAACTGTTGCACAGTCTATTGAAGGAGCTGCCAATTACATGGGGCACCTGGAGTTTGTTATTTTAGAGTCATAGAGTACCAGGTTGGAAGGGACCTCAAGGATCCTCTGGTCCAACCTTTCCTGGCAAAAGCCTGGTCTAGACGAGATGGTTCAGCACTCTGGCCAGCCACATCTTAAAATTCTCCAATGTTGGGGAATCCATCACTTCCCTGCAGAGATTATTCCAATGGCTGACTGTTCTCATTGTGGAAAAATAAACCCCAGACAACTAAAATTGTAGTACATTTCATGCAGGACTGCAACGTTTGCAGAGTTTGTTCTCTTGTCATAACTTTTCACTTTCCTTTAATTTCTTTGGATAATTTTTCTCTTTTCCCAATTTATTATTTTCTCCAATAGTTTCTATCATTCATGTCACATTTTCTCTTTTTGATGGATTGAACACCAAGTTTTACTCAGATTGTGATATACTGAGGACTACATAAAAAATAAAAGGAAGAATTTGAACTGAACCAAGATTTAATAAAAGAATTGCTTAAAAACACAGTGTTTTTCTTTATACACACTTCTAAATTTTTGAAGTAAACATACTTGGGTTGAAAACAGATTATTGACATTTCTCAAGGTTTTCTAATGACTTTTTAATCTATTTATTTAAATGCTCCAGTATAAAAATTTTAGATTTCTAAGTTATCTACTTTGTAAGCACCTCATCTTGCAAATCTCCAGTCAGGTTGCCACTGGGCATCAGAATGAAACTCCTTAACACTAAGGTAGCATTAAGAAACAGGCATTATTACTGCAGTGCCAGATGCACAGGGGATAGCTCCCCCTGACATGCATGCTGAGTCTTACAGGTCTCTTGCTTTTAAGCATTCATCTCATACATATACATTATAATTCCAATAAATCTGATACATATTCCAGAACTAATGAACATAGGTTACTACCCACTAGAGCATGCAAAGTTTATTTCAAGTGAGGGTCCCAGGGGTGACTCTTGCCATGCTACTGCACTATTGTAATATGCCTACTGATCTATATTTCCTTTTATTTTATGAGACATGATTGGAAACTTTAACCAAATTAAGTTATTTTCAGAATTACTAATGTAGTTCTATATTTAGTTTACTCATAATTAAAGCTGCTGTAAAATATTCTCCTCTTTAGAGTTGTCTGCAAGGCTTTTTGGGAAAAGCTAATCATTTGGACTAACTTAGAGTAAAAGAGAAGCTTATGATCACAAATGTGCCCCATAGGAATTTTGTTACCTATGTTGGGGCACATTATAAACTGTGGTTTAAGAACATACACTTAAGTGTGCACCTATTAAGGCTCATTCCTGTCTCATTTATGCTAGTATAAATCATATTGAAATTACTAGAATTACATTGTTTTTACGGCATTGTACTCTAAGCAGAAGAAGGTTGATTAAATTCATGTTAATTGACACTAATTGGCACTAAGGACTTTAAGAGAATAAAGTTTTTAATAAAACATTAAATAGACAGATGATCTGTCTAAACTGACCAAAGGCATTTTCTTATTCTAAAAATGCTGCTGCCCTATTTTTCATGTCCTAAAGCTAATTTCTAAACTAAAATCGGCTTCCCGGTCTTGGGCTACATGGAGTCCTAGGGCACCTTCATAGTTAATGCTAGTTTTGCTCTCCCATGTTCAAATAATTTTCATGTTTGGTGACCTACCTCTCCAGTATCAGGGCTAATCCAACATGAAACCTCTAGGAACATTTCCTTCCCAATTTTGTAGCTGCTCTCCAGTGCTCTTGGATCTGAGCATCTACTGAATGTTCTAATCCATATTCCTTTCTTGAACTACAAACCTGTGCTTGCCAGGCTACACTTGCAAGATCTTGCTTTTAATTATCTCTCTTAGGACCCTTCTGTGTGTGTTGTCAAAAACATTTTCTTTGAAAGTCGTGGCTTTGTGGCTTTGCTTGTAGCACAGTCTGCTGCATTTCCTTATTCATGTAGATGCTACTGAATCGTTCTGAACTGATAATCAGTATGTTCTGTGTACACATAATGCATAAAGTGTTCAAGGGGAGGCACTGTGCACATATGTGTATAATGTATATGCATATATGTATATGAAATATAGTGGCACAATGTATACGCAATACATGTTAGCATATACATATGTAGCACATATAGTATATTGATACATACACACTGCATGAGTGTGTATATTGAGATTCATTAATGATATATAGTGCTACTGGTCTAATACATTGTTATTGATCTCCAGATGCGTGGCATGTGTCTCACTGATTTGCTCAGTCAATCTCAGAACTTCCCTGTTTTCTTCATGTGGAAGTTCTTAGGAACTCTATATTGAGGTCCAATGAAAATAAAAAGATTGAGTTTCTTCCCAAATCCTGTAGTCATTATTGCTCCTAATTATGTGGAGCATAGGTCAGCAGAGACTCTGTTGCACTGTACCCTGGAACCTTAGGTGTTCAAATTCATGGTGCAAACCTACTATGTTCTTACCATTTTTAGGAAACTTGATGCTCAACTGATCATTTCTCATTTTTTGAAATTTTGCAAACTAAGATTAAATCATGAGGTTTTTTTTTGCCTTTGTTTGGCTGATGAACTGATGAACTATTATCTAAGTGTAAACTTTTCTGTACGTATTAATGCTTTAACCCTCTTAAAAATTCCACTGCTGTCACTACAAGTCTTTCCATAGTATGGCATTTGTATAACTGCTTCCCTAATTATTTAAGGTGATTTTAAATGGTTACTCTTTACAGGACCTGGTTAGACTAAATACTTAGAGCACTGAATATTGAGTCTTACTCTGTGGTCCAAACTGCTGAAAGCATGTATTTTCAATATGTTACAACTATGGGCTTGCAGATGTACTATTTAAGTACAATTAATCATGGATTAAAATTTGATTGCACTTTGCAGTAATTTAAACAGCTAAATCCCTGTTCATGACCACTTATTAGGGATTTAGAGGTGCATGTGCAAATCGTACACACTTCCTTCATAAATTTTAATAGTTCAGTCTTGCCAGTGGCAGTCAGTGCATACAAACTAGTGCTTAACATAGTTGTTTAGTGCTCTGAACATTTTTCATACTGGAGTTACTGGGTTAATAGTGATATTGTTTAGATATGTAAAAATCTGAAGATGGCAGAAGGAAGGAAAAAAACACCACTCAGCTATGTCTTCTTATTTCTTCTTCAGTATAATTATGTATCTTATTTTTCTCAATTGGAATCAAAACAGTGAGTACCCTGCTAGAAACTTTTAGAACAAAGTTTGTCACAAGCACTTTAGTTTAATCACACACATCTTAAATTTAAATCCTTTAAAAGATGCCTAATAAAGCCCTGGCATGTATATATACAGCAGGGTGGACGTATTGCCATAATACTACTGCTGCTACTACTACTACTACTACTACTAATAATAATAATAATAATAATAAAAATCCATAGTTTTACTAGTAAGTGAACATTCATCCTTCTAATTAAAAAAGTTATTCTTAGAGGACCCTTCCTAACAGTAACCATGGAAAAGGGGACCTGCAGAAAGTGTGTATTGCTTTCTCACATATAATTCCCAGTTTCTGAATATGTTGCTACTCAGAAACACTGAAGCAATTTCTCCCTGGTGAGATTTTTAGCTTCATCCTCTGTAAAATATGTATCAAGCAGCCCTATTTTCATACAGAAATAAAGTGACTGCTTGGTGGAAATGGTATAGGTAGGTTTCGTTCTTCTGTCCCTGACTATTTTAATTCATTATCTGACACCCTTTCTGGTCCTTATGAATTTAGAAAGATATAGACATGAGACTTGAGCACCCAGATGAATGGAAAATCAAAATTATTTGTATTTTATTTTTGCAGAATTTTGATTTAGTAATAAGGATGAAAGAAAGAGCACAGAATTATAAAGATGCCATGAGCTAAGGAGAAGCCAAAGCAGTGCCTTCTGTAGAGTTTTCTAGAACAGAAAAATGATAAAGTGGTACTGGTAGCTCATGTAATATTTAGTCATTAAGGTTTTAGCATGTTTCAAAATCTGAAAGTTCTTGTACTGGTGGCATAAGTATATGTGCAAATCAAGTCCCTTAATTCAAGGACATGATCCTCCAGCTCCTTTAGGCTTTCTTTCTAAGATTTTCTGATAACTCCAAAAAATGTTAGGATTTTTCAGCTGAAAAGCAGTGGCAAAAATGAGCCAGTGCTACCTGCTCAGTCTTGTACACTGTGTGTTAGCCTCCACTGGTAGTTAAATGGGCGACAAACAGAAAAAACGATTGAGACAGTTATTAAGTTTAACTGCTTTTTTTCTCTGCTGCATCTAACTTAACCCTTAACATAGTTTTACACTTTCAGATGATTTCTTAACATACAGCTAGTCTGACTATTGTTTGGATACTCTAATGCACTTTGCAGTTTAAAGAACTGACATTTTTCTGTATGACTTCAACTGTTGTCCAAGTGGGCAAAAAGAAACCATGTTTATGCAGAAAGGTTTATTTAAGGTAAGAACCTAAAAATCCATCTGCAAGCCAATGCTTCATTTAGTATATACAGAAAAATATAAAGATTTATGCTTATAAAACCAAAAACCTTCAAGCAGCTATGGCAATAGAATTAACCAGTGTATTCTTCTTCCTAAAAATTAGACATGGTTTCCTGTTTTGGAACTAAATAAGATATAAAGTAGATAAAGCAGCAATGGTATTTCCAGTCAGCCACTTGTTAAACGTTTTTCAGGAAGAATGATGCCTATGTGGCATTTCCATTCCCTGTTTTAGATTCAATTTACTGGAAACATGAAGTAGAAACACCAAGCAGTGCAAAAGCTTCTTTGCATCATTAAGACCAGAAAGGAAAAACTTTTCTAGGCAGAGAAGCAAAACCTAGGGATTGCTGAGAATCAGCAGTTCTAGAAAAAAGATTCTGCTCTTTTCATTTTAGGGTAAAAGTTTATTCTAATTTTGATGTAAACCTTCTTTTACAGAGGGAAAGGGGAATAAGAGATTTACAGTGAGTTCTTTCCTGGTCTGGTATTATTTCAGTATTTTGGAGTGATGAATAGAGTGTTCTTACAGCTCATATACCTCATTTTGAATTAGTGATGTAAAGTGATTGTCACATTTATCAAGAAGGTAAAGTTTGCTTATTATTCCTTTAACCATCAAAGTATATATTCAATATGAGAATGTATCACGGTTTTGTGTATACTACTTTGTGTTGAAAAACTCATTCAAAACTACTGATCACTTTTTGTAGCATTGAATTTTTGAGATCATATTTTACAAACAAAAGCCCACAATGTTCAAAGTGAATTGGAAGAGTAAATTACACTGTGTTACAACAGATAAGGAATTCCATGGTGTATGCTTTTGACATGACTGTGTTTGAAGTTCAAATTATCATAAGGTATATATTATTTCTGTTCTCATGCCCAGCATTTAAAATGTCAAGCATGAACCTAATTCTATTGTGATAAGTACAGGCTTTGAGTAGCATAAATTTAAAACCCTGTAACAACAAAAGCCAGTCAGTATATAAAAACAATAATTTACTAAAGATATCAGATCACTGATGAGTTAAAAAGTATTGACTGATGATAGAGCTTTACTTTTAGAATCATTCCTTCAATATTTCTACTCATTATCTTGGGCTTCCTTGTGCTACTACAATAGTATATTTATTTCTCAAAGCAGATATACGAGTTAAGGAAGTTTTAGCCACCACTGGGCAACAAATCACAGACCTACAGTGATTTTTCTGCTGTCATAATACATTGCTTTGATAAGTAACTTCTGTTGCAATAAAAGCAGAATTAATACAGAAGCTGATGACAGGAATCTTACAGAAGTTGTAAAGAGAAACAAACAGAATATATCAGATATATTTTAGCAAACTTACATGCAACTCTGCATTTTCCCCAGAAATTTTTAAGAATAAAAATGAGCCATACACATATGTAACTGTACTGCATTCTGTTGTGGTATCCTTGGTCAATTTTTAATCTTGCATTGACCCTTATAAGCCACATAGAATCATAGAAACATAGAATAGTTAGGGCTGGAAAGAACCTTAAGATTATCCAGTTCCAACCCCCCTGCCATGGGCAAGGACACCTCACACTAAACCACGCTACCCAAGGCTATCTCCAACCCAGCCTTGAACACCAACAGGGATGGAGCATTCGCAACCTCCCTGGGCAACTCATTCCAGTGCCTCACCACCCTTACAGTAAAGAATTTCTTCCTCATATCCAATCTGAACTTCCCCTGTGCAAGTTTGAACCCATTACTCCTTGTCCTATCACTACAGTCCATAATTAAGAGTCCCTCCCCAGCATCCCTATAGGCCCCCTTCAGATATTGGAAGGTCTCCATATATGAGGTCTCCACGCTGCCTTCTCTTCTCCAGGCTGAACAGCCCGAACTTTCTCAGCCTATCTTCATATGCGAGGTGCTCCAGTCTCATGATCATCCTTGTGATCCTCCTCTGGACTTGTTCCAGCAGTCCATGTCCTTTTTATGTTGAAGACACTGCAACTGCACACAATACTCCCAAGTGAGGTCTCATGAGAGCAGAGTAGAGGGGCAGGATCACCTCCCTTGACCTGCTGGTCATGCTTCTTTACGTGCATCCCAGGATACAGTTGGCTTTCTGGGCTGCAAGCACACACTGCCGGCTCATGTTCATTTTTCCATAGACCAACATCCCCAAGTCCTTCTCTGCAGGACTGTTCTCAATCTCTTCTCTGCCCAACCTGTAGCTATGCCTGGGATTACTCTGACCCAGGTGTAGAACCTTGCACTTGACATGGTTAAACTTCATCAGGTTGGCATCAGCCCACCTCACAAGTGTGTCAAGGTGCCTCTGGATGGCATTCCTTCCCTCCAATGTATCAACCTAACCACCCAGCTTGGTGTCATTGGCAAACTTGCTGAAGGCGCACTCAGTCCCACTGTTCATGTCACCAACAAAAATGTTGAACGAGACTGGTCCCAATATCGATCCGTGAGCAACACCACTCGTTACTGGCCTCCAGCTGGACATTGAGCCGTTGAGCACAACTCTTTGCGTGCGTCCATCCAGCCAGTTCTTTATCCACCAAATGGTCCACCTATCATGACCTCCTTAAGGCAATGATTATATCTGGTCACTTACCTTGAATTTCTGATCTTCAGTTTAAGATGAAAATGAAACTCAGAAAGGTGTACCAATGTGTAGCTGCTTCAGAATGATGACCTGAAAAATTCTTTGAAACCACAAAAATGTTTCCTAGTTTCAGAATATGTATTTTTATGTTGCACAATATTTGAAGGTTTTGGGTATATTTTAAGGTAAGTAATATTACAATTAATAATACGTTAATTAAAAAATCCATCCCAAAATAAGACCCCAAGAGGTATGTCCTGATTCTTAGTCATTTCCACCTCCTGTAATCATGCATAAAAGAGCAACTGTTGAATCAGAAAAGCAGTATTCTACACTCATCTTATTACAAACCCACCTATCTCTTTGCAAAGAAGACATTAATGAGATTGAGAGATACAGGAGACTGTCACTCCTTCCTCATACACGCTCCTCCATCTACGGCAATACCGTAACTGAATCTGTTTGTAAGTGTATTTCTGCTCACTTTTTTGCCTTGCCTGAGTTGTGCAATTCTTTGTTCTGTTGCTGGCCTGACAGCAGAGTAGCAAACAAAAATATCCAGAAGTCAGGAAAAAAACCCAGATTAGGTTGTATATGCAAGTTTTTTTCTTTGTTTTGTAAAGATAAGTCATTAAAAACTGAAGCCTGGAAGAAGAGATTTTATAATACATTAGGAAAAAAAATATATATAGATTTTGATTCTGAAATTTATGTACAATTTTTTTTTTTTTAGGTTCAGTCATTCAGACAAAAAGACAGTAAATGAAGCCCATCAGATGATAATTGAGCTCAGGGCAGCAAAAGGAACTTTTAATATATTTTCCTACATCAACTCAAATTATAGCTTTTTCTCTGAATATAACAGTGAACAGCACTACAGGTAAAAAAAAAAATAAGTAGAACAAACATGGGAGAGTTAAATGTTTTCTCTGCTGTTGGAGAACTGTGAGTGTCTGATGGAGTAGTGTCTGTTCAGCTTAGTATTTTAATTCTTCTTCTTCATGCCTGTCCTTCAACAGGAATTTTCACCTTCCTTATTTTTCCAGAGAAGCAGATTGCTTCTTTTCTGACATTTAATGAATAATATTTATGTATACCTACACTACTTTATTGGACAGTTCAAGGCTTTTTCTTCTAGACCTGTTTTGAAGGGAAAGGTAAGTCTCTACATTGGAAGCAGAGAGGCTCTTCTCAGTGTCCATATCCACTAGAATACTCTCATAGACCTGTTGTGTGATACAGCTTAAATGCTTGTTAATAAACATCCTCTGTGTGTATTTAAACAGAGAAAATCTATAGAAAGTATGTGAAAGGGGAAGAAATAATGAACCATTTTTGGTTTACAGTAAGCAGTTGACTTGTGTGTCTTTATAGATGAGTTGACTACAACAATCTGAATTGGAATGTTGAGTCAATTTTCTAATACTTGTCCTGCCTTTTTCTAACTATTGATTTTGATTTTTTCTAATAAAAAAAAAAAAAGGATAAACTACTGTCATGTTAGTGTGAGCACCTCCTACAAAAATACACATACATAAATAAACATGAGAATCAGAAAACCCCTATGATTTCATGGTCTGTGTTACCAAAGTAGCAAACTCTGCCTACACTTAACTTTCATTTTCCCTGGTAATTCTCTCTGACTATTCAGACTTAATTCATTTTTTTCATATGTATACAAATCATAGGTTACAGTGCAAGAAGCATTGGTCTGATACTTTAGCAAATGCAGTTCTTAATATTCTTTTTCCCCACCACTTTCTTCTTTTTAATAGTGTGGGCTAAACATCCAGAATCTTAGTCATTAATTACAGACGTTTACAAAAAGCAGTTAAAATGCACCTGTGGCATGCATGTGGCCTTGGTATGCTAAGTATTTTTTTAAGCAATTGCAAAGTTATTTCTTAACAGAACTGTTAAAAATTAGAATTGTTTATCAAACAATATAAGAATGTATTGTAAAATGTTGGAATGATAGTATTGCAAAATGT
>JAOEHY010011317.1:14194-24998 GCA_025447955.1 Psilopsiagon aurifrons
AGCTGTGGCTGCCCCATCCCTGGCAGTGCTCAAGGCCAGGTTGGACACAGGGCTTGGAGCACCCTGCTCCAGTGGAAAGTGTCCCTGCCCATGGCAGGGGTTGGAACTGGAGGAGCTTTAAGGTCCCTTCCAACCCAAACCATTCTGTGATTCTGTGCTGATTTGCACTTTAATATACAGTCAAAGGTATCATGAGCTCTCTTCCTCAAGATGCGTCTTTTCTGCAGTGGGTATTGTAACAAAACTATTGTGTTGTAAACTGTGGTAAATGGCAGCATTTTGTTTCCTGTGCTGTGGATGGAGCTGTACTGCTGTTAGCCTGCATCAGCATAGGGTCCATCAAGGCACAGTGGCAGCTTTGAGAGAAGTAAAGAAAAGAGGAGGCTGCTTTCATTAGAGAGCTCTTCCACTGCTGGGTTCTTGTTGGTATGTATGAGGCATCATAGGATCAATCATGTTAGGAAAGACTGTTAAGCTCATCCAGTCCAACCATTCCCCAGCACTGCCAAGGCCACCACTAACCCATGGCTACACAGTGTGTGAGCACTCGCAGGGACGGTGACTCCAGCACTGCCCTGGGCGCCTGTTCCAATGCCTGAGCACCCTTTCCGTCTGGAATAAGATGTATGTCTCTAGGTATTTTTCAAGGTAAAATATTTAAATACAAAGAAAATTACATTTCCTCATAGCTTACACCTACATGCAGAGCATTCATTTTTATTAATGGAAAGCTACGAGCAGAGAAGATGTAAAAGCATCTTTTTCGTTCAGTGCCAATGTTCAGTTCTTCTCAAATCTATCATCATATGGCCAAGCAAGTAAGACAGATTGTTTTATTCCTTCCTGTGGAGCTTGTCCCAGTCAATAATATTGATTAGTGCAGGGTGACTTGATGTAACAAGAATAACACCCCGTTCTTAATTCCAGCCTGTATTTTCTAGTTCATGCCTCGGTAGCTCATGCTTGGATGGGTTCTTCAGTAAGTCAGTTAAGGCACAGACCTCACTGGAAATTGCAGCTCTGACATTAATCAGGGAAATGAGGAATTTTCTTTTCCTAGATGTTGCTCCTCTTTTTTTTCCATGACAAAACTGTCCCATTGTGGAAGTTAACTTTTTAAATGGAATTCCAGAAGCTGTATAAGAGCACCCTCTTTCTAAAGACCGTCAGTAAAACTGTGCAAACTCTGTCCTGAGCTGCTGCTTTCTGCTTCATGAGTCCTCACGTTAGTGTAGGATCAAGAAGCTTCACGTTCCAGTGATGTGTTTGAGGAGCTGAGTCAGCTTGTGGGAATACTGTGGCTGTAGATCATAGAATGATAGAATCCCAAGGTGGAAGGGACCTGAAGGATCATCTGATCTGACTTTGCTGGGCAAAGCACAACCTAGAGTAGATGTCCCTGTCCAGCTGAATTTTAACAGTGTCCAACATTGGAGAATCCACCTCTTTTCTGGGAACATTATTCCAATGGCTCGTTGTTCTCATGGTGAAAAATTCTCCTCTTGTGTGCAGTTGGAATCTCCCCGGGAGTGACTTGTGCCCATCACCCCTTGTCTTTTCCTTTTGACTTCTTGTCAAAAGGGAGT
Organism: Psilopsiagon aurifrons; assembly: GCA_025447955.1. Lineage (NCBI taxonomy): Eukaryota > Metazoa > Chordata > Aves > Psittaciformes > Psittacidae > Psilopsiagon > Psilopsiagon aurifrons. The sequence goes on from JAOEHY010011317.1 coordinate 15,781, forward strand.
TTCCATCTTCTTTGTAGTCACCCTTTAAATACTGGAACATGGTGACACGATCTCCCTGAGCCTTCTCTTCTCCAGGCTTGACAGTCCCAGCTCTCTCAGCCTTTCCTCACATGGCTTCCGAGCCATCTTAGTAGCCCTTCTTTGGGACCTCTCCAGCCTGTCTTCATCTTTATTGTAGAGGAGGGGCCAAAACTGAGCCCAGTATTTCAGCTATAGAATGCTGACGACAGTGTGCAGATTTTGTGACGATTTCCCAGTCCACAATGTATTTAATACTGTCCCATTTAATGGGACAGCACTAAAAGTATTCAACAGCATCTTAGAATCTACACCAGTGATGAGAATTCTTGTGCAAAACACTCCTTACCTGGAGGGACCATTTAGGGTAAGGAAGACCCCGTGTTGGTGACCTGCGTGTTCCTTGGATACTGCTGTGAAATTGCTAACAGGAGGAGGGTCAATGAAATCAAGTCCTCAAAGAGCTTTATTTGTAGTTTGGTTGCAGTTAATGACGTAAAGCAAAGAAACTTCGCTTAGGAAAGAAGCGTGGATTCACTTGCTCATCAGTTGTGTTCCTCGTCTTGCACTTTCCAATCTGGAGACGTTCTTCTTTGCATTTTGAGGCAGACAGATGTCAGGGTCAAAAAAATCAATAATCTGCTGGTAGTGTTTTGATTTCAAGCACTTTGTCATTTTCCTGTCTATAAAGCTATCATAGTAATGTGATTAGGTTCTGTATTTATTAGTATTCAGTCATTAAGTAGAGTTTGCATGGAAAATGTAAAGGACTTAAGAGAATGTTCGGGATATGCAAACTTTGCCTTAGTTCATGTTTGGGTTTCATTGAGTTTTTTAGTCCCAAACTGGAGTAGGCAGGTTTAGTTGTGAGGTGATGGCAGCAAGGTGATGATGGCCTGTGCTTAGTAACAAAGGAGCATCACCAAAACATGAGGGGGTTTCTGCTGTATTGCTGCCAATTTCAGGATGAGGTTGTTTTCTGCTGCCGTCATTTGCTTGTGTGGGGGGCACCTGTTTTCCTAAAGAAGTTTCCTTCGGGAAGGGTAACAAGTGGACTTTATGGCTACCAGGAAATAAAAGGGATTAGGGAAACTGCGATTTTCCCTCCCCCTCTTTTCTCTCTCAGTATCCTAATTGAAAGTATTTTGGTGTTGGGAGCTGCCTGTGAAGTAACTGTGGTTTTGTGGCAATGACATGAAGATGGGTGTTTTCATCACACTTGAAGTCCTGCAGCCTGGGCCTCAGGTGTACAAATAATGCTCTCTGAGCCTGTGTTTTACTGCCAAGGAGCATGCCAAACTCTAGCAGTTCATTGTTCCTCTTTGTACCCAACTGGAACTTGGGCAACAGAGGTTTCTGCTAGGGAAGTACAAGACTTAAGAGTAGGACATGGACTCCCGAGAAGATCCAGTGGGGTTATATATAATGAAGAAGCTAAAATGTTATGTCACTATTAATCAAAACCAAGCTGTGTTCCAGTGGATTGAGTGGTGGCATCATCAGTCAGAGGTGCCAGAGCTTTCCATGCAGCAGTGTGGAAGCAGCAGTGAATTGCTGCTGTTCAAACCCTTTCTAAGCATTGTGGGCCTCAAAATACATATTAGCCACACGTACCAGCCTTTGGGTGTTTATTATGCAAGGTAAAAGCCCTTGTGCTTTAGAGAAAGGATAATTTAAGTGTATGCTCATGTGCTGCGGGTTTGGTTTGGGGCTGTTCCGGTAGCTGCTAAAGTCACTGAAACTTAAGTCTGGAGGTCTCTATCTGTCAGTGAGGTGGCATTTTGAAGAACCATGAGGTTGGAAGAACCATAAGGTTCGAGTGTCTTGATGGTATCTGGGCATCTCTCATCTGTGTGATTGATGAGTGTTGTGTTAGCACCTCCAGTCCAGCATGGTGGACTTCAGCCCATTTCATCTGGTGTGGCTGGGAGACTCTTCTGCAATTGAAACTCAGTCCTGTGCTATAGAAGACCTGAGCTTAACCAGTCATTCTGCAATACTGTCGCTAACTTTGGCAAGAAGAGCCCAAAATAATGTATAAATACTGTCTGCATTGTTGCTATCGCATTAGGAGTACTTCCTCTGAGCTGAAAGAGCCTATCTTTGCCTTAATTACAGATCTTTCACCAGGAATGAAGCATTTAATGCATGTTTAATTATCACTTACTAAATGCTTAATTATCGCTTACTCTCTAAAAAATCAAGGGATGTTCAGATCTGTTAGACAACTTGTTCCATGTTATTTTCCAGGAGGACCAGATGATAACTTAATTGAAGGTGGCGGATCCAAGTTTGTCTGCAAACCTGGAGCCAGGAACATTACCATCATCTTCCATCCCCTCCTCAGGTAAGACAGACTTTCTACTTGTTTCTGCAGGTGCAAATAAGTCAAATTAATCTTTGTTCTTTATGGGCATGTTGCCACTTCTGAGATAACATCCCACAGCAATGGGCTTGCTGTAAAGTTGTTGGTGTGCACACCTATAAAGTAATCACTTGTTGAGCTTGTTGTCGATGCTCTTTAATCTTTCTCAGTAGCATACACCAAGTGGGATTGCTTGATGGGGTGACCCTGTTTTATTGCTGACTGTCCATTATAGAATCACAGAATGGTTTGGGTTGGAAGGGATCTTAAAGCTCACCCAGTTCCAACCCCCTGCCATGGGTAGGGACACCTTCCACTAGACCAAGCAGGTTGCTCCAAACTGCATCCAGCCTGGCCTTGAACACTGCCAGGGATGGGGCATTCTGCTTATTAAGCAGTCAGAAGGATACTTTGTGAACTGCAAGGCAAGTTCATTCTTTGATAAACCCACTATGGTCTATGGACTGCAAATTCAGTGCCTGATTTCAAGTGCCCTGCCAATTGCTAACATCGCTGTTCATCAAGGACTACTGGAGCTTTAAACCAGAGCAAGCCTATGACAAGCCTCTTCTCACAGTCATTCGCTGCTGCTACTTTAATTTTGCTCTTTTTACTTTGCAGTTTAACAGTTCAGCTTCTTAGTTTTGCCTGAATTAAATAATATGATGTTTCTCCTCAGTTCATGTCAGTCTTCCACCTCTGCTTTTGCCTTTATCATCAGACATATCCTTTCCTATTCAGCACTAGCATGAGAGCATCCTTTACAGCATTTCCCTCCTTGGCTCTGTCTGTATTACTCACTATCATGAGTCACTTAGGCAGCAGGGCATGTCTCTCAATGTTAAAACCCAAGCAATAATAAAGTAGTAATAAAAAGTAATTGGAATCTGATCCCCAGAGGAAGGAATATCCTGACTGATGTCTCAGTAACTGAGACCTGTGGTCATTTATGACTTTTTAGATCTTAAAAATGCAGACACAAAGTGCATAAATTCCTTTGAATTTGAATTTCTGATGTTAGGACATGAGATGTTGGAATCGTCTTGAGAATAGCTCATTTTGTGGGGACACACTCCATCTTTCCTTGATAAAAGGGTTGGGACATTGTACGTTCTCCATTTATTCCTAGGTGCCCATAATGAAATGAATAATTTCATCACCATATTTTGTTTAAACTCTCTTTTCTACAAAAGAAATATGCTAAAAAATAAATCATCTACAGCATAACTATAGTCTTCAGCTGTTTTACTGTGAGAAAAGCTAGACAATGGTTAAGATGCAATATGCTATTCAGGATATGACCACTGCAATAGAGGCTTCAGTCCCTTAATCTTTAATGAATTTACAGGCTTCTTTCAAGCGCCGAGGGGGGTGATGATGCTCTTATTTCTATTGATGAGATACTTGACATTGATTTGGAAACTGGTGGAAATACTTCTTTCTTTCTCTTTGCCTTCCTGCTTAATTTTCCTCCCTTTTCTTGCCATCCAAGTCAAACAGGAGTGCTCTGCTTTAAACAGCACTTCTCACAAGCACTTCACTTTCATTACCAGCTTGCAAGATGGGTGGTAGAAATCATTGGCCTCATAAAAAATAATTGCTTCAAGATGAAGGTATCTGCTTACAACATATTTTTCATGCCAGCCATCTGCAGCATCTTCACTTCCTTGCATTGAGTAGTTCATCAGTAACTGCATGAGGGGGAGGAAATGGTTCTGTGACCCAGCTTACCCTTTTCTCACTGCAGAATGGGCGAGTTTAGGTGTAGGTGAAGACTGTCAAAACTCCTTTAAGGTGATTTTACCTGCTTGAGTGATCAGCAGAGTAAATAATATGAGTCCTTGCTGTATGAGATTTAACTCGTGATCCTCAGCTTTGGCATGTGGATAATGCTTGGGATCATAGAATAGTTCAGGTTGGAAAGGACCTTAAGATCATTCAGTTCCAACGCCCCTGCCATGGACAGGGACACCTCCCACTAAACCATATCACCCAAGGCTCTGTCCTACCTGTCCTTGGCCACTGCCATCAATGGAGCATTCACAACTTCCCTGGGCAACCCATTCCAGTGCCTCATAACCCTCATAGTAAAGAACTTCTTCCTTATATCCAATCTAAACTTCCCCTGTTTCAGTTTTAATCCATTGCCCCTTGTCCTATGACTACAGTCCCTAATGAAGAGTCCCTCCCCAGTGTCCTTATAGTCCCTCTTCAGATACGGGAAGGCTGCTCTGAGGTCTAAATGCAGTGTACATGGCATGACCATAGTACTGGATTTCTTTTGCTGATAATAATTCCCTACAAGGAATTCTGTTCCTGGTGGGAGTCAATAGCCATGACCTTCCTACCAGCAAACTGCCTTACCCATTGGCTCCTGTTAAATTTGGCTCTATGATGCTGACTGTGCTGGTAAAATAATGAATATGGAAGATTTGCTTAAAATGTTGATGTTTGCAATAAATTCTAGCACATCATCTTCCCTGTGTGTTCCTTATGTGTTGCAGTCCTTGTTGGTTAGATCTTTGTCCACCTTTCCTAGAGATCATTGTTTAACAGTCAAGCTCTCGAGGTGATTGCAGCAGAGTATGAACTTTTCACTTCCTTCATCTTCCGTTTGTTGTTGGGGTTCCTTATGGCCTGCCTCAGTCATCTTTCTTCCATGTCACTTGTACAGGCTTCAGATGAATCTGTTTTGAATTCAAATTGATCAATATTTTATTTAGAGTTTGGTTTTTTTTTCCTTATCTTTATCAAATTCACATAAATATGTTGACTGAAGTTTTAGCAGTGTATGGCTGAGCTGATTTCATTAGGAAGCTGAGTTCTTCTCAAAGTGTTAAGCTAACTGGATCACTGAAAAACCGGATGTTGGCAGGATGATTTAAAGCCTGAACATCACATTAAGTGATGTCTTTAAAATGTAATTCAGCACAATACTGTTAGGTGGAGAGCTGTAACCAGAGCATTCTTATTCATCATATTCATATTCATCAGTCTGAATGTCTTTTGTAATACCAATATGAAAGGTGTCATTGTCCATCACATCAGAGTTGCACAATCACAACGTTCAACTGCTTATAATAGTCTTATTTGGATCATTTCTTATGTACAAGCTGAGGTTGAGCACGGCTCCAGATCCTTTTGAAGAGCAAAAGATCTGGAACAGCAGGGTTTCAGAGGGCTGTGAATTTACCCCCATTGCTCCAGTAAGCAAAGTTTCTTTAGAGAAACTCTTAACTTACCACCATGGTGAGTCCAAGGGCAGATACATGCAACTGGTTTTCAGTGTCTTCCTTCCCTCAAACCCATTTAGAGCAATGAGCCAGAGTTGGGAAGTGAGATGTGTTGTCGTTTGGGATGCAAGTCCCTAATTTCCACTAGGACAACTATGACTCACCAAGCCCCAGCTTAATTACCAGGACTTAATGACACCAGCACACACATACTAAATGAATAGTGAGGTTTTAAAATACAAGCGGGTATTCTAGCGGAGATGATTCATGGGAATAGGTTTTACTAACTACATATGAAAACTAATTGCACTTCCAAATTGAAGAGGGATGCACCTCTGATTTCCCTTAATTACATTTGGCGGGAGGTGTCAAAGTATAAACGTTACCAAAAGAGTCCAGTTACTTTCTTCATCCTTCACTGCCAACCTGCATCTGCTTGGATCGTGGAAGCGCTGGTGTTACCGGTGTGTGGACTAACATCTCGCGTTGGAGGAAGGGAACATACAGGATCAATGTGGAACCCTTACACTGTGAATATCGAACAGCCTGAGTGAAGTCTGTTGTAGCATTTGTTTGGTGGGGATTTCTTTCTCTTTTTAATGTGTGTTTGTTTCAGCTGGCATTTGAAAGGCACTTGGCTCTTCAGGGTAATAATCATTTTACGTATGCTTTATAGAGTCTGCTTTATTATCAGACAATTGAAGAACAGATGTCTGCAGTCTTAAGCCTTGAGGGGGAGGGACATGAGGGGCTGGGGGTAGAGAGGATGAGGGCATTTGGAATCATGAAAGCACCACTGATGCTAACTCAGTTGAACGTTGTTTGGATGTTGGGTATTAAGGCCGTGAGGGTATCCATTTATTAATATCAGCCACACTTCATTTAGATCAAGCAGCAATTAAAAGGGCTGTAGGATGGAGGAGAAAGCCAAATGTTCATTGATTCGGAAGAAGCAGTTGCTTCTAAGCAAGCTTGTGTCCTTGTGAAGGAGTGGACTAGGGAGGCTATAAATTGACTTGGCAGCCTTTGCCTCTCTGTCTAGTGGGCTTGTCTATATTGGGGAATCTCCCCCGTCACCAGATGGGATGAACTGCAACGTGTCAGTGGTGTTCTAATCGCTGCCTTTGATTTCAAAATCTGGGGAGTGAGGAAGTGAAAAGCAAAGTGTGGATGTATTAAAGTACCAAAAAGAAGGGGGAAGAAAGAAAGGCAGAATTACTGACTTGACTCTGCTAATGTTGTTTGGGACGTAGAGACTGAAGTTTAATGCTTTGACGTGTGCATGGTCCAGAGCATTGCAGAGTTTGCTACTTCTTGGTATTTTGGATTGATCAAAGTGAGGGTTGAAAGAACAGGTAATGATTTGACATTTGAATTTAACAATTAAATGATGATGTTAATTTGTACTGGTCTCCGTCATTTGAAGCGGTAGGCTTCTTACTTGATAGCATTTGAGGAATTTCCTGTTTCTTCCGGTTATGTTAATGCTGATAAAAGAGTGATTGCTCTGTCAATAAATAAAATAAATGCTTTGGGGAATAATCAAGGATAGTAATTTACTTCTGCTGCCTGTTGATATCAGCATGCTCCTCACTGACTGGAGGCAAGGAGTTCTGAACTACTGAAGGTCACCTATCAGGCTCCACTGGTACCCTGTCACTGGGAGGGAGATGCACAACATATAGAATATGTATGTACATGCAGGGACATATGTATTAGCAGTGATGTTTTAGCTTTCCATGCTTTGGGAATAATCATGTCTGTTTAATTCAGGATGTACCAAGATAAAAGGTGCTGTATGTAGAATTTAAACCCTCTGTTGATTTTGAAGTTGTTGGGAGGGGATGGCAATGTTGTTATTGGTTCCTATGAGGCATGCTGAGTCCTTTGGTCTTGTGAGCATCAAGTGCTGCTGCATCTGAGCAGTGGTTGTGATTGCAGAGCTGTGATTGATACAAAACTAGGTATATAACTAAGAACCCAGTTACGTATACCAGTACTTCACTGATAATCCCTTTTATTACTATATTTATCCAGCTATGATAATGAACAACTAATTTGATTTTAACCAATGCGGTAATATCTTGTAGCTATGTACTATAAAATCAATATTTCATAATACGAGGAATGTGTTATTTGGGAAGCAAAAGGAGTGTGAAAAATTAGTTTATTAGTTACATTTAGTATGTTTAGACTATGTCAAATGATACCATGTATGCTAAGAAAAGTGGCATTTTACCAGTCTAAAGGGTATAGATTATTAGTGAAGTAGGTGGAAAATGTCAAAGGGTCCTAGAGCGCAAATAGTGCTCAATAATGAGAGCTGATATCCTTAGCTTTTAGAAATCAAACCTGAACTACTTGATTTTAGAGAAATGGATGAAAATGACTCAAGCTGAGAGGAGGAAGGTGCACTATTGTCTGCTGAAGTTTGTACTTCAGTTTGAATAAGGTTCAGGGATGTTATGTACACAGGAAAATGTTATTTGCAGACTTTTAAAGTTCCTGAGCCCTTAAAAATAAACCCCTCCAGATTTTATGAATACTGTTTTGAAGGCTTACCTTGAGACATGTTTCTCCTCCTTGAGAGGGGAAGAAATATCACTTGGTTAATCTAAAACTCATTTCTGCAAGGAAGGCAATATCTTCCCTTTAGAGAGAGGGAGACTGTGAGGCACAGAGAGGGAATCCCAAAGGCATTTGGATTGAAGGGACCTTAAAGCTCCTCCAGTTCCAGCCCCGTGCCACGCGCAGGGACACCTTCCACTGGAGCAGGGTGCTCCAAGCCCCTGTGTCCAACCTGGCCTTGAACACTGCCAGGGATGGGGCAGCCACAGCTTCTCCGGGCACCCTGTGCCAGCGCCTCAGCACCCTCACAGGGAAGAACTTGTGCCTTATATCTAACCTAAAGATGGTTCAGGCTCTGTGGTGTGGCAAGACAAATGGGGCTCAACTCAGGAGATCTCAACTCCTGCTTCTCATTAGGGTACCGGGAGTCACCGTGATGCTTAATAACCCCATCTTTATTTTGGAGTTATTGATACTCATCCCTGAGTGTGACAGATGCTTGATGCAGCTTTTCCTACACTGGCTGTTTACTTCAGTTGACCTGAATCAAAATCTCAAAGGAACAATTTGCCACCCACCTACTGAATTCTTTCCTCCTCCCCCCTCCCCTGGTTTAATGACTGTTTAGAAGACATGGAGTTGACGAGTCCCTTGCTGTTGACATTTAGTACTTTATATCTGTCAACAGCGGGGATGGATGTTTCTTGCAGGCGAGTCCTCACTCTTTTCTCTTTGACAAGCTCTCATAAAGTCTGAGTTATAAAGACACAATGCAGAGAAGCTTCTTGTTGTCACACTGCTAAGAAAAGGTTTAGTTCTGGGTGAGGCCATCGCAGGAACGGGGCACAGGAAAGGGGATGGGGAACAGCTTCACATTTTGTGCCTGCTTTTTTCTATCCTCCAGTGCTTTATGAGAACTGACAGTCTCACTGTGTGTGTCTGATTAAAGATGACAGTTTATCAAAACCTTAAGGTAAGGCAGTTCATTTTCCATGACAGAAAATAAAGCAATCCCTCCCCACCCCCCCCCCAAA
>JAOEHY010011318.1:0-38225 GCA_025447955.1 Psilopsiagon aurifrons
GTAGTGATAGGACAAGGGGTAATGGGTTCAAACTGAAACAGGGGAAGTTTAGATTGGATATGAGGAAGAAGTTCTTCCCCATGAGGTTGCTGAGGCACTGGGCCAGGTTGCCCAAAGAAGTGGTAAATGCTCCATCCCCAGCAGTATTCAAGGCCAGGTTGGACAGAGCCTTGAGCAGCATGGTCTAGGGTGAGGCATCCCTGCCCATGGCAGGGGGGTTGGAACTGGATGATCTTAAGGTCCTTTCCAACCCAAACCATTCTGTGATTCTACGTTGTTCTTGCTAAGGGCCTGATCCAGCAGTGGGGTTTGTATGAATCAGTTTGGAACACTACCCAAATTCCCAACAATGGAATCATAATTTCATTTTTTGGAACACTCAGACTTTCTTTTAATCATACAGTACACAGATTCTAACAACAAACTTGACTTTTTATGATCATTAACTGAAATGAGCAGGATTTGGTCCTTTGGTACTAGATCTCTACAACGTCTTTGTCTTGATCATGACAGTTACATTCAGAAATTAAATAAAATCATTAAACAGAGGTATATCCTCTTGCTTTCCCAATGAGCGTCTCAAGTGCAGATGTGATTGGAAATACTTACGTTAAATCTCGTATCAGTTTCTTGTTTGCTCAGTTGCTCAGTGACTGGTTTCTCATTGCAAAAGTAGTTTTCAAAGTTGACCAAAAAGTGGCTTACATTCTCTCTCTCCTGCTTAAATTGCTCCTTTGCAACTTTGACGGTATAAAAGCTCTCAAGTGCCAACACTGCCAGAAAGTACCATAGCTTAAATGACCCTGCCGAGTGAAAATCTTATTATCGGCAGAGACAGCTCTTGCAAGCTGTAAAACACAATAGGAGGAAAGTAAATGGCCTCCATGTAATAGTTTCCTCAAGGCAAACTCTTTCATCTTTTCAGGACATTTGACCAAGAGTGACATCGTTCACCAACTGCTTCAAACATCTGCATTGAGAGGGGAGGAAAAATGAAAGGGATACAAAAGGGCATTTGTCGGGTCTAGCAGGCACCCTTCTGGTGGAAAGGGAAACCAACTGAGATCAGTTCAGTCCTGATGCAGTCATATTTTCACTTAGCAGTACACAGCCAGCCAGAGCGACAGCATAAGCACTTCTTGCTCGCTTTACCTCTGTCTGCTTTCATTCAGATGGAAAAGGACCAGGTGTTTTGGCAGTGAGGGAGAACCAAGACTTCACAGGTTAGGCATTCCATTTATTTTGCAGGTGGGTTATTGACTTCTATGTACTTCTTGATGTTTCGGGGTTAATAGCATAAAAATAAATGAGGTCCTTTGCTTTACATGAAAAATGTGTACCTGACACTGCTTGGGTCACTGAAATTTACTTGAATTTACTATATAGGACCTTAAGTAATGCATTTCAGCATGATTTCCTAACAATGAGCTCGTTACAGTATAGTATTTGGACAAATGCTTGAACTTAACCTGTGTGCATCTTTTCATCTGTGATATGCCTGCGACTCTACCTAACTGGCATATGCTGACTTGGGAGCCTAGTTGTATCCATAGCTGTCTCCCAGACCTCAAGAAAGTCCCCTGAAGCTAAATTCATGAAGAGTTTTTAAGGATGGGTGTTGCACATCCTAGGTTCTATGCATCTAACCTTCCAGGAGCAAAATTCAAGCCCTCTTTGGAAGTAGCCTGTGTACAGCACAGGAGAGCACCATTTCAGTAGCAAAGAGATAGTGCAGTGTCTGTGCAGCATATATAATAAGCCCTGGGGGTAATACTTCATCTCCAGCAGCACAGTTCCTAGACTTAACAAGACTGAGCTGGAACCACTGGAGAACAGCACCAGGACGTGGAAGACCCATGTTTTGTCACCAGCCAGCAGAATGAGCCCTCCACCCCAGCAATATTTAGTGGCAAAGCTCTGAAGAGCACTTTGGGTTTATTCAGAAAACTCTTTGACAATTAAGTGAAGCTGATGAGTGTGAGTTCCTGAAGTGAAAAGCTGGAAGCATGTTCCAGCTGCCAGACCATGCAGGAGCTCAGTATGTATCTATCAGTCTTCAGTAAGTCAGGTCCCATAAGGAGCATGTTGCGGAGCATGTTTTGGTGGTTATAACCAAATCATGCCACGGGAGCATGAGTCAACAATAAGTCCAGAGTGTGCCACTTGGCACACAGTGGGCTGCAAAAGGAGCATGGGAAGGAGGCTGTCCCACTCAGAGTAGGCAGCCTTCCTCCTAAGTTGTTACAGGAGCAACCTGAAAACACAGCATCCCTTGCAGAAGTGAAGCCCTGGCCTTTGTTTGTGTCTCTATAGTCTAAGTGCTGGCTGCTAGATAAGAAATGCTTCCTGTCTCCAGCAGCCATGTGCCAGGGTGGGGCTGCTACATACTGCTTCTCAGCCATACACAGAGCTCAAATGAAGAAAAACTGCATTTAAGATCTGAAGGCTCAGTCACCTAGCAACTGTGGTCCCACCAAAGGTCTCAGACTTGTGTTGTGCATCCCCACAAGTCTTTATTTTTATGTATTTAATTATTGCAGCTTAAAAAAAAGCATTGAGATGTTCAGATGGATTCTTGAGGGAGAACAAGTACTGGAAATGAACTACGTGTTGCATACAGCAAATGCAAACAGATTTTGGACAACAGATTACTGCACCGTGCTCTAATTACACAGCACAGCATTGTACTAACTAATAGGAAAATGGAGAAAGCTGTGGATTTTTGGTTGATGTAGAACACCTTCAGGGGATGATCACCTGGACTCTTCAAGCAAGTAAATAACATGCTCAGAGAAATAAAAATACTGGCCATAATTTCTATAGAAATTGTTTCAAATGGCTTTCCCAACATATTCCAAGTGTTCTGTGATAGATAGCAGCTATTCCAAAGGCTTAGGAACAACTGAAATGTCCCCAAACCCCCAAACCATAAAAACCCACTTCAAAGGCACAGAAGAAATGAGGGCTTATTTGTTCTATGGTGACTTACAATACACCATAAAAGAATGCAACAGCTAAATCAGGAGAGAAATGTAAGTAACATTTGCCTCTTTCTTCTCAGCACAGAGGAATCTGTGGGATGTGACATGTAAACCATTTAGCAAGAATATTTTGCCTGGGTAGCTCGTGTCAGCTTTCCACAGCTGGAAGTGACTGAGACCACATTACCTTTAAGGTAATACGTTCTGCTATGAAACCTGTTACATGCTGCGGAGTGCAGTGCCATAATATAACAGCAACAGAACACTGAGATATCATATCTTGTAGATCTTCTCTGAGAGGTTTTTAGATCTTCTTATGTAGTGAAAAACTGGAGATTAGGCAGTTCTCTTTTGTGCCTAAACTTACTGATTAGTGTGGATGGCTGGGAAGTTATTTTTGCTTCACATATAATATTTTTCAGATGCTCTTTTCTATCTGCAATAGCCCCAGCACTTCTGTGGGCTTTAGAGAGGAGTTGTTGCCTAATGGAAAAGTAACCTCCAATTACCTATCTGTAAGTTCTGGTTTGATATATGGAAAGTTTGCTGATACTAACCTCAGCTGGGCTTAATAACAAATACGGAACCAAGAGAAAGAATTAATGTTGTTAACATGTTGTCAAAACCAACTCAAATGTGTATCAGTACGCGCACATGATGTGTAAAACCAGGCTTCAGATGGAGACAAATGAGGGAGTTTTCCTATTGCTTTTTTTGGATTTCTGAAGTACACCAGCCAGTTCTATACTTGGCAAGTTTCAAATGTTAATGTTGTGCCAACCATTTCTGGTGGAATACTGCTGTGTGTTTAGGACTTTTTCTTTGCCCCACAAAAAAAAAATACAGCTTTTATGGAGTCATTCATTACTTGGAATGGTTTGAAGCAATTGAGAAGTTATGCTTGAAGGTATTTAAGCCTGTATGCTGCTTGCAGGATTTTCCATGTAGTTCTTTATTTCTTCGTTCTAAAATCTCATGTACCAGTGCTCTGTTGTGTGTTATCTGTAAGTCCCCTGTCTGATATCTGTCCTCTTCCCTAAAAATCAGCTTCTATTTTTAAGAACGAAAGCTCTTGTGCATCCAAGTGCTGCTTTCTGTCTTCCTGATTAATAAAAAATCCAGAAGCCTTGGTGCATTCAAATAAAGATTTAATGTCTTGCTAATGTGAAAGGTAAAACTGATGGAATTGTGCATTCCTTTCAGAAACTCACTAAGAAAGGTGCAACAGCTCAGAAACTCAAAAATAGGAGCCTGAAATTAATGCCAGTGATTATTGTCACACCTGAGTGAATATTGATAGGTAGGCAAAATTGGGATCTTGTATAATCACAGTTATCTTTATCAGAACGTTTTTAAGCTGCAGAGCTACATATGGTTTAGGATTCAAAATTTAGGATTCTGTCAGCTCTAGCTCTGATTTTCCATCCTAATTCTCTGCTATTTAATCACAGAGGTAAGTGCTTCTGCCACCAGATAAACAGCCATCAGTGTATGGTGTGGGAGGGAAGCGTGCTAACTGTTCTCCCAGGGCATGTTTCCAAAATAAAGGGACATGTGGTTTGGAGGCAGATGCAACAAATGAACTATTTAACACTGTGGACCTCACTGGCTCTTGATGACTCTACTTTTGTTGGGACCTGTTGCAGAAAGGTTTATGGCACATGTTTTCCACAGTGGTTATAAATCATGTCTTGTACTTTGGTTAAACAGGGTGGTGCAAATAAAGGGAGAGACACAGAGTGGATGTCTGTGATTGCACATTGTGCACATATACTTCAGCAAACCTGGCTGTGCTTAATGCACATATCATCCTAGGTATCCCAAAAATCTCTCTTCACTTGTATGGTTATAGACATCCCAGCACTACTATCTTTTCCTCAACTAGCGACATGCAGTCTCATTCAACACATTATCCTGAAATACCTAGTCACTAATCCCTTTATAGGGTATATTGTGGATTCACAAGGACTGGGAATGAAGGCAGGAACCACCACAGAGAATGGCCCAGCAGAACAAAATCTTCTTAGTGGATTGCATAAACCAGTTAGGACAAAACTAACAAAAACCAGGGGTGGGGCATATATGCAAACTGGGAATATGTTTATTTAATCTGTAGAAAATTTGTTTGGCTGCCATCTGTGGTAGGAAACAAGGGAGCTAAAGAGAAGTTCTCTGCTCCTGTGTTACACCACTTCAGCAAAGGGAGGGAGGAGATGTAGTAATCAAGTGTTCTCAAAAGGCTGCAAAGTGAGTGAAGTGAATTACTAAACTTCAGCCCATGTCAGGATCAAGAGGCAAGTGTGTGTTCTCTTGTATGCAGTCTTGTGCTGTAAAGAAGCTTCTGCTCTAACGATCACCTTTTCCATAACAGGTAAAGGAGACACTATTTTTGTTTAAACTTGTAAAAGGTCTTGTTTATGATATCAACAATTTTCATACACATCTCAGTCTTGTCTTGCTCTTTAAGAGTTTCAATGGTGGAAGCACTGACTCATTTTTGTAAGCTGTTCATGACTCTTTCCTCTGAGGTATGCTTCACAATTAGACATTCATATTTTACAATAATGCTTTTCATTGCCATATCTCAAAGCATTTTGACAGAATGAGTAAATGTTACATTGTCTGCACAAGAGGAACAGCAATAGTGGCAGAGAAATTACTTGCAGTAAAATTCAATTATCAGAGAACACTGGGAGTAGAATTCAGTCCACCATGCCTCTTGTCATACCAGGGATCTGAGTGATGTGCAAGAACTGTATTGGTCTCTTTTCCTCAAACTGCTGCCTTCACCAGGAAATGATGGCCATATTTCCTACGTATTCCACTCTACTGCATGAGATAGCACGAGAACTCATGCTGCTGAGAATAAATCCATTCTCGATATTGGCCACTAAATTAACCCTGGGAGTGTTAACTATTGCAATAACTTCTCAATCCCATTCAGACCACAGGCCCAGCTTCTAGAAAGCACAATGAAGTTCTGGGGAGTCTCCTGAAGTTTTCTCCTCTGGTAATTTCCCATTTAGTCTGCTTCAGTATCCATCCACATGAATGCCACCTTGTAAAAAAGTCTTTGAGTAATGCAGGGGTGATTCACGCCTTTGTGAAACAGCCCCATTTTTCTATGAGATTATTTTGTGAGGCAGAAAATTACAGTGAAACACAGCCTCAGGTTTGAACCATTTACTGTGTATCTGTTTACCTGATAGCAGAATTAGTCTGCTGAGTAAGCGGAGTCCTGTTAAAAGGCAATTAAGGAGAATTTTTCACCATTTGCTTGAGAGAGAGAGCAAGTACATGTCTGAATGCAGGCGTGAGGATTCTTGCTTTGAAGGAAAAAGAAGGGGAGAATAAATCCTGTCTGGAACAGAGAGAAAAATTTCAAGAGACTCTTCAAAGAGTCTTTTAACTAACCCCAAAGGACACTCAAAAAGTGGGAGGTGATTCTAGGGAGAAAAATGAAAGGGAGATGTTGAATTGAACTTCTCACACCCTATGTATGCATGAGTATGTTACATGCTGCTTACCCTCCAGAATTACTTGCTCGCTCTTAGGTGGGAATTGCTGAATTGCAGTTTATGTTCCCTCCCAAAAGTAATATGAGACCCAAGAAAGGCAATGGATAAAAAACACAGGAGAGACAGGAATTTGGTTGAAATTGCTGGACCTACTAGTCCTTCACTGACCAGAAAGCCTACAAGAGTCTGTGTTGGAAGCCTGCCTTTGGTAATACCCTCCAGAGCACAAGGAACTATGCCAGAGTTCATCCAGTGACTGACAGTCTACCCTACTGATGACTAGAGCAGCTTAGAGCTCTGGATGTTGGTACTGACATACAGCAGAGATGTAGAATGCACAATACAAGGTTCAGTGACAACAATCAATTTTAAAAGAATTAAAAAAAAAGGCTTTCATGACCCTGATACTCTCTTTTATTTTTATCCTGCCTGACCTATAATCTCATTTTGGAATGAGAGAATAACATTGTTTGAAAGAGGCTGCGGCATAAAAATGTCTTTGAGTCATTTTGTGTTGCATTGAGTAAATTGTTTCTTTGGCAGTTCTGTAAATAGAAGGTGATGGTGAAATCTGAAGAGTGCTCTTTATGCTATTGAGCAGTAGTATAGTGAATAAGGTAGGAATGATTTAAAACAAAATTCACTGGTATTTCAGTAGTTCTGCATGCCTCAGTACCTCTTCAGAGAGCCTCAGCTTTAACAGCAAGTCTCAATAATTCGTGGAGTTACAGCATATAATATGTGAGCTATATGTGTGTGTATGTATATAGAGATGAACGTATTTACGTATTAAAATGAAAGGGACCAAGAAAGGGCATGCATTTGAGAAACCTAGAGAGACAGATGTATCTAGCTTGCAGTTGAGGAAGAGATAGTAATTAAGCTGAAAATGGGTTGTGGAGGGAAGGAATTCTTACCTCAGGAGACAAAGTGCCCTACTTTCTTTCCTCACACTTTGAAATCTATGAATCTTTTACTTGCTTTATCACTTTTCCTGATTCCCTGCAGGCCAGGGCTGGCAGCTGAGCCTCTGTTTTATCTTAAACTGTTCAAAGCATGTCGGAAAATTACTTTCCCTGCCGAGTCTGAAAGTGGCTGCGTGATTGCAGGAACCCACCTGCCAGTTGCCCCCAGTCCAGGTGATCACCATTGCTGCAAATCTTAATGATAGACCCAGAACAGCTGGCACATTGCTGCAATATATGGTCTTCTATTGCTTGCAGTTGAGGACCAGAAATTGAGTTGAGTCCTTTATTTATTCTCTCTAGAAGTAATTATTTATGTCATGGGCCACTCTGATACCAGCACATAAAGATGGGTTTTATTTTTCCACCCTGTGTTATTAATAGCTGTTTTGTTAAGCTCTCTCTGTCTTGACTGTTTATTCTTTGGTCTCTCTCGGCCGCCTTCGAATATGACTTTTGCAAATCCTTTCTATTTTTATTCCATTGCACTTCTAAGAATTAGCTTTAAAATACACTGTTGCCGTTACACTTCAGCGTGATAACATGCAGGGATAAGGTGAATGTGTTTGCATTTATGCCTCTAAAAATAGTATTCTATTGGAGTTTCTACTGGAATTTCATTTTAGTGGTCTAACTTGTGCTGAAAATTGATCTACCTCAAACAGTTCTCCATGATGAAGCAAAATAAAGCAGGATAGGAATTGCAGATTGTTTATGCTCAGCCTGTATCACAAAATAATACACTCATGTACTGCTTTTCACCTTAGAAGTTTTACCATCTGTACTACCATCTGTGAGAAGTGACATGTAAGTAACTGGTACGTGAGATTCCTAGGTTGAAATTCATCTGACTGATGACACCTGAACCTGCATTTTGCAGTTCTCAGGAGGAAGCTGTAACACCACTCTTCTCCAGTGTTAGCTCTTGTGGGATAACTTTCTTTTTGGGTATTGGAGGAGAAGGAAAACAGTAATGCGAGGCAGAGCTGCTTTTATTGTGATAGGGTATCTTTTGATTTTGTGCTGCTGAGAATGTTTGCAGGGAAGTTTTTGATCACCATCCCTAGAAATACTCAAACACTGTGTAGACGAGGCCCTTAGGGACATGGGCTAGTGGTGGACTTGGCAGTGCTGGGGAATGGTTGGACTGGATGCTCTTAAAGGTCTTTTCCAACCTGGTTGATTCTATGATTCTATGATACTCTTAGCTAATAACAACCAGGTATGAAGGTAAAAATTAGAGGACTTGTGAATCCTTAGAGGTCTGGAGAACACACCCAGAATGAATCTTTCAGTTCTCCCCTCTGTACTGAGATCACAGGCATTGAAATGTATACTGCCATTAGTTAAACACCTCAGAAAATCCCTTCTCATTTTGGTAATAGTCCCTCCAAAATCAGCAGGGAGTTTCTGGATGCGATTTTGGATCTCTGCTTACAACATTGGCTGAATTCAAGCCTTCAACCCTAGCCCTGTTAAACAGTAAGCATTCCCTACATGGACTGGCACAGCTGGTGCTGATTGGCACGGCTGGTTTCAATGGAGACAAGGGCAGTGGTCTCTTCTCCAGTTTACACTAACAAAACATGTAACAGTAGAGATGTACTGGCTTGAAATGTAACTCTTGTATTAAGAAATAAATGTCAATTACATGGTCTTTACGAACTATTTTAGGTGCATAGGAGTTTGACATGATTTGTGTTACTTGCTGTAATGTCTTTCTTTGCTCTTACTATACCCAATTTTTGCCAATTTATGTGCAAGTTGATGTCTGAAACTGTGGAATACATTGAGTCGCCTGAAACCTTATCATGATGCTGCGGTAGTAACTAGAGTAAATACAGACAAAGAGACTGAAAAGATGTTAGGTAAACAGGCCTTATTGCCTCCTTTCTAAACAAACACTGCATTGCATTGCTGAATTTACTATCTGAGGATATGTTTCAGACATCAGAGATGCAGTGAGAAACTTAGCCGGGATTGTCTTAGATAGGGAGGCTGTGTGCAAAGTCACCAGTTATTTAGGTTAGTTAACTGACTTTAGCACCTACAGTAAAAACATTAAAAGATGACCAGAAGGGTCATTGGTCTATCTGTGTGTCCTTTATCTAGAGCAGTGTTCATAGAAGTAATTCGCTCTACCTACTGATAGCATTGCAGTTGCACCAAAGGTCAGCATTTGAAAGCACTTGGCACCTTCTAAGAGGTCTGCTGCAGGGTAACATCAGCAATATTTTAAATGATTTGTCCAGAAATACAGTATGGTGGGTAATGGTATAGCTATGGGAAGAGAAGCAGATTTTCCAGGCGCAGATTGCACAAGATGAAGGTTTGGGTACCCAGGCATGCATTTTTGCTGTAGTCACAGATTTTGTCTGTATCTACATTATAGGAGAAATAATTCTAGTCTTCTGGGCACCCCACAGTTGAACAAATGCTGAATATGCTGCTCTCGTTAGATGCAGAAATTTGCCAATGGGCTGGTGAAAAGAACCAATGCTGAATGAAAGTGCTAAGCTACACATCATCCTAGAGAATTAACTTCAGCAGATGCAGAGTGTGTATTGTGTGATACCACTTGCCTGAACTTGTGGTAGCTGCTATGATTGTTTCACTGCAGTTGGGCTGTTGGAAGGGATATCAGTGACACGGGTGGTGAGGCAGAACTTTGAAAGTGCTGATTTTCTTCTTTGGTTTGCAGTTTGCTGAGTAGAAATGTAAAATAAAAACCTGAATTTTAAAATATGCATTTCTTTTTCTTTCTTTCTTACAGCTTCTGGCCAATGCAATCCTTTTTGTCAGTGTAAATTTGTATGGGGTCTTTGTGAGGATTTTGACGGAAAGGGCTCAGAGGAAGGCATTCCTTCAGGCCAGGAACTGCATTGAGGACAGGCTGAGGCTGGAGGATGAAAATGAAAAACAGGTCAGTTTTTAAGTCTAATTTCTTTTTCTCTGTTTCTTTTGAGATGACTGTAGTTACGTGAACCACAGGTCAGGGCATTGCTGCCAAGTGCATAGTAGGGGGGGTGTGTGTGTTTCAGTTGTGAAGGAAGGGGTCTGCCTCCCCCTGACCTGCTTCAGCTCCTCCTCCCCAGTGCCACACACTCCTCACTCTTCAGTGCAGCACACACAGAAGGTGCAGAGTAACCCACAGCTACTGTCAGACCTGCTACCAGAGGGGATGTATTTCACGACTGAAGCAAAGCTAATGTGCCATTGCAGTCTAAGACCCTGGGGGGGTTTCTGCATGGATGTTTTTGGGTGGGTGTTAGATATGCTGTAAATACTTCTTTTCTGTCTGTGTGTGCTGTAACCTGCTTGCATTTGTGACACTTAAAAACAAAGTCAACATTTTGGGGACAAGGGGCTGCACTGATATACATGAATAACTGCCACCTTAGTAGTTTGATGGTTTATTTCACGCAATTTTAACAATCAATTTTGCAAGCAGATTTGGAAATAATGAGAAGAAGAGGCTCCACTGTGGAGCTTGCTGAGTTACTAACTGATCTGAATCTTAAAGCTACTAACATCTGTTGAGCTGTAAGGTTTGGGACAGATTTTTCTTTCTACTTAGACGATAATAGACGATAATAGAATACATAGATGTAACTCTTTTGACCTATGTGGAATGATGGTAACTTATGCCATTAAAGGATTTAAGTGATGTTTAAGCCTTTCTGTACAAGATATCAGGGTCCTCAGAGGCTGTGGACCTCACACACTTTTACTTCCCTTCACTTGCAATTTCTCTAGCAAGCCTTTTCCTGTGAGTAAAATAACACAGGTCCTTGAGTACTTCCTATTATGAAATAAGTGAATGAATTTTTATGACCTAGACATGCTCTATAATAAGTAGATGTCTTTGAGCAACTGCATACCTTTGCTGGCTGTATAAAAATGGATTTAGGATCAAGACCTTCAGATTTGGTGCTGGTGTATCATAATCCAAAGCTGCAGACTTTCAAAGGCATAAATGTTCAGTAAGTGAATTTGAATGTTGTACCTTTGAAAAGTTTAGGGGTCCAGCATGAAAATAATATTAATTTTTGGGTTTCTCTGGTTGGTACATTAGCAATCTGCCTTATTTTGTATTTTATCCATGCATATAGAAACAGAAGCAAGCAAAAACTTTACACAGAAGTACCATTACTGTTGGTAGTGTACATAGAGAATCCTGCAAACGTTTTTCCAGTGCAGTACACACATCAGTGAACAGAATATACTTTTCTCCTACACTTGTGAAATGAGCACAGTGTAAGTCTCAATACAGTGGTGAGTGCTGATTAGCTGCCAAAAATACCACCAAAATACTTTCAGTGGCTGCTCTCTTACTGTATTAGAATTCTTCTAAATCCAGGGTGAGAATTAAGACCTGATTGGAGGCTACAGAATCATTCTGCAGTTGCTGTGGCATAATGTAGCCCAAGTTTGCAGCTGGCAATCCTCAAGACTGTGTGAGAGGAAAAGAGACATTGCTGACCTTGTTCAATTTTTGTGATCGTTCCTGTATTTTTGTTCTCGGAAGTATCAACATTACGTGTTAAAAAGGGATGATTTTTTTCAACAGACTTTCTTGTCTCCTTCAAATGCTCTGACCTAAATACTATGGCCCTTTTACACTGAGAATGGTAATCCAGAATGCTCAGACCTTTCCCTGGTACTTCTGTGCAAGTCTCTAAAGGGAAAGGAATGAACGTGCTCTTGGCTTTTGAATATACACAACCTTCTAGAGTTAAAGTGTTGACTGGGTGAGACAGATCCTCCAGCTGAAACTGTAAGTGAGATTTCTTCCTCTGTGTCCTACTTACGGTGAGTCTCCTCATCTGGGATGCATTTGTAGTAATAGTCCCATGTGATGATTTTGATAAATCCATTTTTATGAGCAAGAGCAAATATCTCCTGCTGTAGCATTTTCAGAGGCATCGTGTAGGAGTTTGCAAGTAGGCTTGGGAAATGCTGCTGGGGAGAAAGGGAGCAGACGGACTCTGTTTATTTTAGAACTCAGTTTAATGTTCACCCTGTTATCTCTTCTTTGTGGTCACAACAAATAACTGGTCTTGATGGTGGCATCATCTATTTGTTATGTTGCTGAATGTTAGACTGCAATTTCAGAGTAACGTAAGAAGTGAAGGCCAAGAACCAAGTAAGTTGTAGACCATGAGAGGGTAATTAGAATCATTCACTTGGGATAAGCTTTTTCTCTCCTCATCTGTAAATCTCAGCAGCAAGACCTTCCTCTGCAGGGCAGGCAGTTAAGAATAAATGGTAGGAAGGGGCTTAGAGCAGCCTGGTCTAGTGGAAGGTGTCCCTGCCTGTGGTAGGGGCTGGGAACTGGACAAGCTTTAAGGTCCCTTCCTGCCCAAACCAGTCTGTGATTCTATGATTCTACAGAATGTTTTCAGGTGGGTCCTGTTCCCTGGAACTGCTCTTGTTTTCTGCTCAGTCAGAGCACCTGAGCACTTCGCTTTTACTCCCACTGCGCCATCTCTCCATGTCCACTTCCATGTTATTAATTCCAGATGGTCCTTTGCCCATATAGCAAGCAAGGCATTGTCACCCTGCTCCCTGGAGGACCCCTAATCCTATAGACTGACAGCCCTACCAATCCTGGCAGCAACCTCCAGGCAGTGCTTCACCCCTTCCCAAGAGAACAAAGGAGCATACGGGGATGGAGAGCAGGAGATGTGTTCAGTGTAGAGGAAGAAGTATTCTGCAGCTGATGGAGGCTTCTTGGTGTCTAATTCAGAGAGGAAACCAGTAAGGAAGTTGTGGCTCACTGTGTCTTAATTCCCTGTGTGGCAGCTCCTGAAGCTACACTCTGCTCCAGGAAAGTGGTAGCATTGTAACTCTGGGGCCAGCCGAATTTGAAGTGCAACTGGTCCACTGTGTTTAAAGGTCTGTAGACTTCCATTTTCCTGCTCTTTCAGCATTACGTGCTTTTGTTGTGCACATAGTTTTGTGGTGGCGAATTTCACTCTGTGTGCTCTGTGAAACAGAACCTCCTTTTGGTTTTGTATAGACTTGTCTGATGACTCAACTGGGTGCTCTCCAGCTCTTCCTTTTTTTGTGGTAACTTATGAGTAATTATTATACAGTAACTTTTTTGATGCCCCCCCCCCAACACTGTAGACTTTTCTCCTTTTCTCATAACACTGCTCCTCATTCTCTCCAAGCTGAAGAATCATAGCTTGTTTACTGTCCTCATGTATGGAGGCTATTTCTACCCCTCTCTTCCCAACTTCATAACAAATCTCACTCACCCCCCTCCCTCCCCTGACAATAAGAATATTTTTATGCACGTTCATGCATTGGACTTGGAGATAAAGTGCATAATTTCCATCAGTGAAATGCACTTCCTGCAGCACAGGATGATGTGAAAAGTGCCAGTAGTCTGATTTCATGCAAACCTCCTGCCCGCAAAATCAGCTTAATCTATTTAAATTAATAATCACTGGGTTTTGGTAGCAGAAGTACATGCAAATATGTTTGCAAAATGTAGGCAGTCTTTCTAGCAACTTGTTCAGGTATTTCATTCCCTCCAAAATGTTACTTTGGTGCTTGCTCACAATTAGAACATGATGATGGGAAAGCAACCGGAGAATAGCCAAGTCTCCAGAGGGGGGACTGGCTGTCTTTAAAAACTATTGTGATTTCACATTTATTATCAAACCATTGGGACTGGAGAGATGTATTTAGTGGTGGCACCATTCCTTCATGAAGTAGTTGTGTACTTCACTACAGTGCATGAAGTTTATTGCAGGCTTTAACATAAGAAGCTGAAGGAATCACTAAAAACCACAGGGAGTTAGGAGGCACTGGGCTGAGACAGCCGATGCTTTGGCTAGCTTCAGGGCCTGAATTGTGGCACTCCAGCTAGTCTCATTAGTTGTGATGAGAGGTGGTGGTGTTCCCTTTGCTAGTACAACACCATGCTACTGCAATATGCTGGTTCTGGGAGACAGACTAGCATCTTGGAGTTACTCTGTACGTGTTCACCAGGTCATTTGAAACTTATTCAATTCCCTTTATGCAGTGTTGAATTGTGTATGTAATTCATAAAATCTTAGAATGGTTTGGGTTGGAAGGGACCCTCAAAGCTCATCCAGTTAACCCCTCTGGCATAAGCAGGGACATCATCAACTAAATCAGGTTGCCCAGTTGCCTGCTTGTATATGTGTATGCATTCCAAGTGTCTGCTGCATTTTTAGGGCAATATCCTTAGCATTACTGGGGCAACACAGAGTCAGAGATCTGATTAATAATTATTCATGGAAAATGAAACGTTGTCAGAAAAAGATACCACCCTGAGTGTCAGTGCAGAATACATTGAACCTCTGCTTGGTTCATTTTGGGTTCAAATTCCCTGCTGGCTTCAGATACCCTTTCAAAACAATTTAGGTATCACCCATTTTGGATACGTGTGCTACCTCCTGTACCTTTAGGTAAAAGGATGAACACGCAGCAACCCTCCAGTGGTTTTGCCCATTATGTTTAATTTCAAGTGTTTATGAAAGAAAAAAGGGGGAGGGGGGATTCAACGTAATATTTGAGCAAACTGTGTTGAACTTTCATTTTGGTAGCAGATAACAGGTTGTTGTGGGGTTTTCTTCCAATTCAGCAACCAAACTGAGGAATCAGTTGTTCGCACAGCCTCAGGCAGGAGGAATTTCTAGGGTGCCTGACAACGTGCTTATCAATGCGTAATCAGCTTTCCTCATGTTTCCCCTAGTTTTTATTCTCAGAATCTTGAATCTTTTTTCATTGCAATACAGGAGAAGATGTGAAATTTATAATTAAAACACAGGCCCTGTATCCATAATCATTCATTCTGGCTCTGTGCAACAGCAAGTCACCATGCAGCAAAGATTTCATATGCATCATGTGTGGGAACAAAAACATGCTCTTGTCAAATTATCTAGTGTGCAACAGGGAAGTGATGTGGACCTTACACACATTGCAGCATGAGAGATGCTATCAGGTCCCCTGCAAAAGCTAGCCAGCACAGCCTTTGAAAAACATAGGTAGAGTAACTCGTTTTAGCTGTTAGAGTGAGCCCCTACTACGTTACCACCGTGCTGTATGTTACAAGGAGGCTTTAAGATGGATTTATTGTGTCATCAAACCACAATGTTACACAGGAAAGTCCACCTTCAGAAATCTATTTGTTCTTTTCTAGGATTAGGGAAAATAGAAAATAAGGAGTGTTACAGTTTCAGGCTCTTAATTTGAACTGCTGGGGCTTTGTTCTCTTAGCCAAATTAGCAGCAATATCAGAGATGGGAACTTCTGCTCTCAGCCTCTTTTGTCACCTTCCGCTGCTAAGATCCTTACACAGGGCTGAGCTGAACTATTGGCTACCTTTATCCTGCTGCATGGCACCTCTGGGCTCAGGTAAAAGGAGTTGCAGAGGCACGTTTCTCTCTCCCACACAGCAGTAATGCCCAGAAGCTTTCTACTGTCTAGCTTCTGTTAGTCCCCAGCCCTGCAACAGTCATGCATCTGTCTGTTCTTCATATAGGAAACAATAAATCTAATGGCTACTCAGGTTAAGTGCAAGTGGAAGGCTTCAGCTTCAACCTGAAGCCATTAGGAGCTGCTTGGTACCCCTTGCAAGGCAGGGTGCAGCAATCAAATAAATGTTTTCCAGTTTTACAGGTCTATTACACCTCTTTGTATGCAGAATAAACATCTAATCTGAATCTGGTTAGTGCCAGAAGCTGTGTTTGTCACACCATTAGAATTATTCTCACCTATCTTTGGACAAGTAAACGTGAACCTTCTAATTTCCAGGCAGTAATCCTTGGTAGTAGTTGACACATATTGGGGTATTCCATCCCTTCTATCCTGGGCACCCTGCTGGAGATGAGATGAGATTACAGAGGGACACCTAAGTTTAGAGCTGCACAGCTGTATGATAGCAGAAAGAGGTGCTTGCAGGTAGACTTGAAATTCTGAGTTGTAGAAACTCAGTAACACACAAGGGTTGCAAATCATGTACATGTGTTTTATTTGCATTGTAATTCTACCCATATTACTTCTAATTTGAAAAACGTAATGTATGGTATTATAGAAAAATCTCTAAAAGCATTTACAAAGCTGCATTTATAGCAACAGGCTAGATCAGTACTGTAACAATGTGGTTTAACTTCACCCCCTGAAAGCTTCCTTTTAGTAAGTGTTGTGATTTAACCTCAGCAGGGAAGTAAGCACCACAGAGGCACTCGCTCACTCCCACGACAGCGGGATGGGGGAAAGAAACAGAAGAACAAAAGTGAGAAAATTTGTAGGTTGAGATAAAGACAGTTTAATAAATAAAACAAAAGCCACGTATGCAAGCAAAGCAAAATAAAGAATTTGTTCTCTGCTTCCCATGGGCAGGCAGGGATTCAGCCACCTCCAGGAAAGCAGGGCTCCGTCACATGTAGCCGTTACTTTGGAAGATAAAGCACCATCACTTCAAATGTCCCCTTCCTTCTTCTTCCCCCAGCTTCGTATGCTGAGCATGATGCTATGTGGTATGTTGATCTGTTGGGGTCAGCTGTCCCCACTGTGTCCCTCCCAGCTCCTTTTGCACCCCCATCCCACTCACTGGTGTGCTGGTATGACAAGCAGAAAAGGCTTCGACTATGCAAGCACTGCTCAGCAATAACAAAAACATCTCTGCATTATCAATACTGTTTCCAGCACAAATCCAAAACATTGCCCCATACTACCTAATGTGAAGGAAATTTTCTCTTTTCCAGCCAAAACCAGCTGGAATTTTGTGGCACAGGGTGTGAACAATGGCATCTCAAGAAATTTGTAAAGAAAATAGGACGTATGAACTCTTCTATTTAGCATGAATCTATGTAGTCACTCATCCTCAGTCTAGCAGGAGCATGTCTCACACTGCTACTTGTTGAAATTTTTTTTGTGCTCATAGATGTATGTCTGACATATAGGCATGCCACCTACATTAAGCTCTTATATGTTGCAATGGATGCTGGCTTACATTGAACAGAGTAGACAGACATGAATAGATAAGTTAAAAAATGGTTGTTATATCATTTTAAAAGCTGTTGATACTTTGGCTGTTAGGAGTTTTGAAATAAATATTAGGAATATGTTCTGCTTTAAACAACTGCCAATTAAATAAGCTGGTGGTGTTTGACTCTCTGGATTTTCCAGTTTACTTTTCCTACTTGGTCCATGTATTTTTCATTAGAGAGAATGGAGGAGGAGGAGCAATGAAGAGCACACAAACTTGTCATTAGATAATTAAAAATACACTACCATACAGTTTTCAATAGATAACATTGTGCATAACAGTTGCTAAGGCAAATTACCATAGCTAAGGACACTGACTATAGTGAGTCAGATCCTTAAGTTAAATAGTAAGACTGATATTTCAGAAGTACCTTCTTCTGGCTGATTTCTAAATTTAGAGACATATCCATGACATCAGTGCTGTGTTGACACTCGTGCAATGTTTTTATGTATTTTGGTATATTATATATAACATATATGCACATCTATCATATATATTCATGGTATAAAGTAAAGTAAAAGCGGTTCCTGATGTTCTTCCTTCGGCAGCAGGAATTTATAGGGAGCTCTAAAACGGCATTAAGAAAGTTTTCTCTTCTATTTATTTTTATTGCTGTCCACAGAATTGTTTTCACTTCTAGAAGTGCCTTAATATAACAAAAAGCTAACTAATGCTTTAACACAAGCTTGACACACTTTTCCTGGGTCCACTCTTCAAACTCAAGGTGGTTCTACCATAGCACAGCAGCTCTGCCAAATAGGTCCATCGCATTACAGCAGCTGGCCTAGGCACACGTGCAGTTTGTCAAATGGTTTCCAAGTTGCTATGGTACTACTTAGCACAGATTATCTCCTGCTCAGGATACTGAGCCAGGCAGTTTGCTTTCATTCTAGTGTGTGACACTATGCACTTTCTGCTCTTATAGATAGGTGTTTTGCCAGTTCCTTTCAGTCTACCTTCTGTGAACCAAAAGAACTAGACCTCATCCCATTGCCTGGCAAAAAAACCCACCAAAGTATTCTAAGGTAATTAATTTTATTTTCAAGTTTGCCTTTCTAGAGTGAATTTTTGTCTGTCATGTAATTTAAATTCCTTCCAAGGTTTCTGTTCCCCATTACTTCTTCAGTATAAACTGATTTCATTTGGAGTTAAGGTTCCCTTCAGGCACATTTGATTAGGAATTTCCCACTTTGACAAGGGAATAATGAGCTAAATCTGAGTCACACTTGTTATTTTGAGAGAATACACTCATTCCTTCCTTAGCATGTTCATGAGTTGGTCCTTGTCTTTCTTTTTCTGAAAGCAATGAAATTTTCTGCTGATGGGTTAGGCTCACTTCTCTGCTCTGGGAAGACAAAATGAGGACAAGTAATAAAGGACAAAGGCTTTTAGATTTTTCTGGTCTAAAAAGCTAGACATTTTTAATTCTAGATTTTTCAGAGGACGGTATTGTATCTCAGTCCCTGTGGGTTTTGACATCTATTTCATCTGACTGGCTCACACTGTGATTTGCTTTTGTATCGCTGTACTGAAGGCATCTGTATTTTTCTAAAAAGGAAATTCTAACTGCTTACCACTTACTATGTCTTCCTTGGGTTCTAAAATTATTGCTTTTGACTTCAGCTTCCTGCTTTTTTTAAATCCTGAGTCTGTTTACACCCACTACTGAGCTCAGTTCCTATCACTAGCAATCAAAAAGCGTATCTTTACTGAAGAGTTTTTGCTTGTTCCACCACAGGCAAAAATCTGCAATAAGAAAGGGCATGTACTGATATTGAGTGGCTACTGCAGCTCTAAATGTATGCTATATCAGACAACAGCAATGTTGCAAAGCACCACTCAGTGTGCAGCAGTGTGTCCTTAATACTCCTCTGATTCTTCCCCTGTTCTGGATCCTCAGCTGCAGACGGGGCTTGGAGCAACCTGATCTAGTGGAAGGTGACCCTGCCTGTGCCAGGGGGTTGGAACTGGATGAGCTTTAGCGTCCTTTCCAACCCAAACCATTCTGTGATTCAGTGGTGGAACAAACCAGACATGGCTGTGGTCTGGAAAGAAGTGAACCTGTAACTAGAGGAAATTTAGAACAACAGGGCTAATCCAGTGAAGCTCTGTCGGCTCTTCCTTTTACCCTGGAAAAGGGTAGCTTGCAATGCTATCCTCCTAGCATCTTCAGAAGAAAAGAGAGATGCCAGGATTGCTGTCCTGGTCCTGGTTATGGTGGAACACATAGCTCTGTGTAGCTCTTCATCCTCTAGCAAACCTGAGTTAACGCATGTCTAAGCTGCACGCCTGCTTAGGAATTGCATTAGCACTTCTGCATTCCCTCTGGTCATGACATTGGCAGATGATTGGTACTCTTTCTGATCATTCTTAAGGCTCCTCTTTATGGGGATCAGAAAAGCCTTTTCATAAGGGTATTAAATTTTTTGGAACCTGTGCTCTAAGGGTGTCTTTTTGCTTTTAATAGTGAGGGGATCATTTCACTGGAAGATGAGACCTGGCCTTCCTGACTGCAGAGTCACGGCAGAGAGAATGGGCAAAACATTTTCTTTCCACATAGGAGCAGTAGAACAGTATGTTCAGAAGCTGTTCTGTGCCAAAAAATATTTCATATTCATTGATATACCCTCAAGAACCCACTTATTAAAATCCTACTGAAGCATGATAGATAGAAGCAAGGACATTTATTAAACTATCAGTTAATAATGAAGAACTTCTAAAACTCCCTTTTGAACTTTTGTTTGCTCATTTTCCTAACAGCTGTTTTCAAGTGGACCTGCTTTCAAGTTATCTGCTCTGCAGAGTGGTCTGATCATATCTGTATGGCTACTGACCTGCATTACAGTGAGGCAAATAAGGTTTCCTAATGTATAAAGGCACTATTTAGTATTGTGAATTTAGCTTCATCTCACTCAAGTTCACTTCCAGTAGGAAGATTTCCATTAACTGCAACGAGTATCATCTTTTTCCTGTCAAGTTTTCTGTGATGGTTTTGTAGATACATTGAATTTTGCCAGTTCAGTTTCAGGGAGAGTGAATACGAAGGATGGTGGGGGGGAGTAAAAAGATTAATGGTAGTCTGATGCTGCAGTCATTTATTCATTGCTACTTTATATCTAGTGTCATGGCTGTTAGCTTTCCTTTTGGAAGATTAATCCTTACTGATATATTTCTAGAGCATTCTGATTTAATAGATAAGAGGCAACCAGGAAAGCAGGCTGTGCTCCTTGAGCTTCCTTATTTATCCTTATAGCCTCTCAGGGCTTGTGTTCCTGCTGAACAAGATTTGTGGAACTTATCTCAAGCAATCTCCCAGTCCATTCTGGAATCACACTTGCCTTTTTAGTTAAGCATCACATAAATTCTCCATAGTCATTCCATGCTCAGTGGGTATCCTGGGCTTTTTTTGCATGCAGAGGTTTCCAACTTGTTTCACCTCATGTGGTTTTGTGGATTTTACCTAAAAGGCACAATGTACTGCTGACCTTCTTCTCTTATCATTCCACTTCTGGTATGCTATCCTGTAAACTTTATACCTTCAAGCAGTTTGGTGGTCTCTGTGTCCACTCTAGCCCGATGCTTCTGCATTCCTTGTTGCCCATTGCTCTGTTTTAGCCAAGGTTTCACCCACCTGTATTTCTTTCACAAGGTCTTACCTTTTCCATTGTAACTAATAATGTTCCATGTGGAAACTACCACTGCCTCATTAAACACTATGCTGATGATACATCCTTCTTTTCTTTTATTTAACCAAAAATATTCAGTTAACCATACCATAAACAGATGTCAAAATTGGTCTGATACAAGTCTACTCATCCTGAATCCATCTTGCTGTTCATACATAGTATATTGATCATCTGCCGTACCTCTGTAATGTTAGCCATCATCATACTACTAAAAATCCGTGCATTAGATGGCAGCTCTATGGATATTCTTGTATTATGATGACTTACTGACAAATGTTATTCGAGAAATCTCAGAAACGTTCTGAAACATTGCCACCTTGTGGCTTTTAAAAAATCACTGTCTGTAACGGTGCTTTTACGTGTACTTGGTTGAAGGGAAGGGCATAGCATAGTTTAATTTAAAATAATGCACTAATGAAATCTACTATCTTTGTTTTCCAGCTTACAGGAAATACACAGTTATTCTTCCATGCATCACAGTAGGCTTCTTTTCTCTGTTTTCCGTAAGGGAATTAAAGTGGCTGTGCAGTGTAACATGGGGATGTTTATCTTCACAGCCTTTCTCTGCTGTTGTTCCTGTTTGCACCAGACCTGTGGAGCTGGTCTCAGGATACCCTACTAGCACTCCTCCAGTCCATTCTGGAATTACACTTGCTTTTTGAATTATACTCTTATCATAAGAGTGAAGTTATCAAGGTATAATTAGGTAACAGGTGATATTTAGGTGTTAATATTTAGGATGTACTTTGGAGTCCCTGCTGACTCAGTAGAAGCTGCATCTCAAAATTATATAGATGAGTTGACTTTGGAATAGTCTTGTTAATGTTTGTACGCATGTCTGATGCTTGTCTTCTTCAGGGAAAAACTGATGTTTAAATATGGTGGCACTTTCCAAGCAGAGCAATAACAAAAGGGGATCTGTGATAGCCTGTAAAAATTGGTGGGTTAGATTTCATGTTTTGTGTTGTAAAAACCTTCTAGAATAGATGATGAAAAAAGAAGCTCCTTTCTTTTGGGACCTTCTTTTCCTATTTGTCATCATTGTTGGAGGGTTACTATAACAAACAAAATAATTCATGTTTTATCAGCCAGGAAACAAAGACGCTAAACCTGCTTTTGTTACCTTTTCTTTCTTTCTTTTTAAAGTCCCTGTGAAAAGACAAAAAGCAGTGGCCCATAGCCATGCAGTCTACCTTGAATAACATGGTTCAGTACCCAGGAGTGTGTGAAGGGATCAAGATCTGGAATGCCTTCCAGAGTTACTGCTTTCCCCAGCATGAGCTTGGGAACCTCTTAGTGCCATTTTGAGCAACTCCACAAGACAGAGCTCTCTGCCAAGCTGCAGTCCAGGCTCCCTTGTGGGTGGTTGTAAGCAGCAGCTCCAGAGGAGCCCAACAAAGCTGACTCAAAGAGACTGAGTTGTATCCGTTGCAGTTCTGTTCTCATAGGATTGAAAGATGTGCAAAACACTACATTTTTCTGCATGGCCTTCAGCCAGTCCAGACTGTAAATTCATTTTCAAGGTGCTTTTTGCTAGATGTTCATATGCATCAGCATGAGAAGACAAGAAGCAATGAAATTCAGAGAACCAGAGCAACATGAGAGCCTGCTACGTTGAGTCAATGCTAGAGTTCCTCTGGCTCTTTCTGTTCTGTATCTCAGAAGAAATGGCAACAACTGTTTCCTTTGATAAAATAGTCTGCGCTGACTATAAATAAGATTTCTGTATTGTTTTCTATTTATCTTATATGATAATCTACAGAAATACAATTTAGCATGGCAAAGCACAGCAAGTGCATCCAGTTTACAGGCAGAAAGTCATGAGGGGTCATCCAACCACACAGCAGGCAATGGGAAAGAAAGGAGAGGATGCTGTCTGGGAACATTTTTCTGCATTTCAGTCTTCTTTTCTGGAGAAGGGAGAGTGGATTCATAAATGATTTACAACTTTCTGAAGGAGTTTTAAAATGTATCGCAGTCATTTCCCATACAGATGTCAAAATAAATCATTTTCTATAATAGGAATAGAATGTGGTATTGGGCTGGATAGTATCATTTGGGGAGATGCATGAAATTATATAAATCAAGGTGAAGATTTCAAGGGACTTTGAGAAAGTCATAAGTGTTTGCAAGAAGCAGTAAAATAAGAAAGACAATAAGGGAGACGGGCATCTTCATTTGGAGACAAGCACAAGAGATGTGTTGGGAATATGCACTGAGGACTCCCATACAGCAGAGCCAAGGTGTGGGTGGGAGAAGCTGTCCAGGCCAGGGAGAGGGAGTTGTACTGAGAAGTCTCCAAGTTGGAGAAAGCTGATGAGACCATTGGGGCAGAATGGAGTGCAGATGACAGAAGCTGTTGCTTCAACAATCTCTGTTGTTTGTGTGCTTCTTTCTGCTTAGGAAAGTACTGCCAGAGGGTGCTGAGCTCAAAGGCTCCCCTGCTATTTTAGAAGCCACATGCGTGTGTGGTGGGATGGCTTCAGGCTTCCCCAGGAGGCCACAGGCACGTTTCACTCCTGATCCTTGTGCTGTTGCCCCCCTTGATACACAGCAGTCAGAAGGGGCTTCTGGAGGTCATCCAGCCCAGCCACTCCTCAAAGCAGGAGTGCAGCAGTACCAGTTCTGGCCAAGTGTGGCTTTGTTTAGTCAGGTCTTGAATAACTGCAAGAGTGGTACCCTGGCTTTAAGCAAGAGTGAGACTTGCAATGCAGGGACTTATACATGCAATTTGGATGGAGAACATTCCAAACAACAACTAGTAATATAGGTTCTCTTTGGCTGTTAACAATGCAAAACCTTTTCCATTTCGCTGTTTTTGTGTGTTTTCCTTCTTTGTCATGTGGATATTGGTGGGGGTTGTTGCATAGTGCCAAGGTAACACCAAGCAATTCCTAATTGGTTTACTATGCACATTTTGACTTCCTTGGAGTGAAATAAATCTTTGTTCCTTCTCTTATTTCTAGCAATGCTTTACTGCTGGGGCAGAAAGAAGTCTGGATGCTTTTCTAAATCAGTTGTCCTTTTCAAAATTAATTAAGTCTTCATTAATGGTGCAGAAATCCTCATTAATAAGGATAAGGCAGTTGAGAGAAGCAGACAGTTTGGCATTCCAAATCCCAGGCTAGGCTTGGCAATTTAAAATACAAATTTAATTAAAAATGCTGTGAATGAAGGAGACATAGGTCCTCATCTGCCATTTTCTTTTCATAACAAGGTTTGTGCAGAGAATGCAAAATCACTGGCAGACAATTACAGTCTCTGAAAATAATCTTTGTTTTCAGCATGTGATTTGACTTTCGACTGTGCTAATGCTGAGCAAAGATTTACAGCAGGAGAAGAGTAGAAATTCCTAAAATAGCATAAATCAGTCATGGAGCCAAGATTTCATTTTCTGGGTAGAAACCAATTGTAATAAACCCAAACAGCATTGTGGATCAGTGAGAAAAGTGGACAAATGGAAACATTTTTCTCTCTGCTGGGTCCTGTTTTTGGAATATGCTACATGTTGAGGTTACCTCAGTACAGCATCATTTGTCACCAGTAAGAAGGTCTGCAGCATGAGTGTTGGTTTATTCTATCAAAGCTGTGGCTAATTGATTGGTGCTTCTGTCTCACTCTTATTTTTCTGTCATCACCCATCCCAATCAGAGGCAACAACCACTCATGCATGAATGTCACCACAAATGTGACCGGCCTGGCTTCAGCGCTGTCGCTTGATCCATTCAACGCACTATGCAGCCGTGCACTTCTAGTTTGCCTTTTACTCTGGTTTTCAGATTACTTTTATAATCAGGTCAGCCATACAGGAGCAAATGAAAAGTATCAGATGATGGCAGGACTTGCTGAAGAGAGATACAGCCAGAGCCCTCTCCTAGACCTTCCAACACCTGTATTTGGTGTACATGAATTCACTCTTGCAGCTCCAAACCTCTGAGTCCTTGAGCATTCCTTAGGCTGACCTGAAGGGCAATACCACTTTGCTTGACAGATGGGATTTTGCCCCAAATAAAAGTGGCTTTTCTTAACTTTTTTTTTTTTTTTTTTTTAGAGGGCTCGATTCTGTCTTTCTTCCATTTATTTTCAGTATACTTTCCATTGTGGAGTTGTTTCTTAACATTTTCCAGTCTCTCATCCAGTGATGATTCTTTACAGCCACAGTGCTGCATCCTTTCTTGGCCTGAAGGGTCAGCAGTGGCTGCCCTTTAAGAAAGCCATAATTGAGTCTCTCCTTTCTCTTTTCCTTCTCTAACCCTCTTTGTAAAGAGTACAGTTCTCCCTCACTAATCCAGCTTTCTTTTTCTCCTTTTCTTTTGTCATTTTTTGTGTTCTGTTCTCCATCTCTAATGAAAAAAGCAAGCCACCACAATGTGACACCTGGCATCAACGCTGTCAAGTACTGCATCTTGCAGGTTTCCAATCCTACCTTCACAATAAAGTTTGTCCTTATCATGCATCATAAAATTGGTATCCAGGATCCCTTACTGGGCGATAGGTGGTCAGCTCATTTTGCAACCTCAGTGTATTTCAGTCAAAACAGGAAATCAAACGCAAGACACAAAGTAATGGGCAACAGAGCTTCATAAGATCTGCTGTTGACAAACCTTGGTCAACATTTCAAAACAAATTTGTTTTGAACATTAACCCAAATTTTGGGTCACCCAAATAGACTTCTGCTGCAGAGAAATATAATTAACATAGAAATTACAGTAATCATTTTCTACCAAGGTGTGAGATTCTATATTTAAGCTGAAATGGACATATGCATAAGCTGTTAACAAATATTTAATTCCATCATATACTTTGCAATGTTCATAGTATACATATGAGAAAAATAGGAAGTAGACTTGGTTAATGATCCTTGGTTTCAAGGCCACATGAACTCCACAAACATACAAGGGCACTTTAGTCTAAAGTAAATACCAGGGCAGTTCTCCAAAGTTTAACTTATTCCTTGGTGATGTAAATATTGAATGTGTCTTCTTCTAGAAAACCTGTAAAATTAAAACCGTTTTGAGTATTATTTGTTGGCTTTGGCTGGTGAATGTGTGCATGTGAGCAACTAGTTTGTGCAGATACTGTCCTTCTCAGTGTTAATTGTTGTTCCTTATTTATTGAATATCATTTAAGTAAAAAGAGGATGTGGTTTGGCCAAGATCTGCACTTCTGTGTTGTCTCATGGCTGCCATTATCATCAGATAACAGGATCACAGAATAGTTGAGGTAGGAAGGGAACTCTGGAAAACACCTGGTCTGATACCCTGGTTTCTAGGATGAGTTGCACTGTTGCTTTTCCAGGACTCAAGGCGAAACTGACATGTAATTCCCTGGGTCCTTCTTCTTGCTGTTCTTGAAGATAGGATTGACCTTTTCATTTCAAAGATTGAGAGTGACCTTGCAATGACATCTGACAGTTCCATTAGTGGGGTGTATCCATTGGGGCCCATGGAATTATGTATGTGCAGTTTACTGAAGTATTTCGTGACCTGATCGTCTTCCACCAAGGGTGCATCTTCCTTCCTCCAGCCTTTCCCCATGATTTCTGGAACCTGTAATTCCTGAATCAGATTGGATGTGGACGTGTGAATTCATTCAGTCTGTTGCTATGGCTGAAGCAAGCAGTTCTGCTGGCTAAGCTTGTAACTGCATTTTAAATGGTGAGTGTTTTCTGAGTGAAAACAAAGCTCAAATAGGTATTTAAGGGCACCTTACAACACCTAAGAACACCCACTGCAAGTTTTCTGGGGGGTATCTGTGAATGGGCCAGAACGTGTAGGAAAACTACAGAGTTCTTTATAGTCAATACTGATGAGATCCAAAGTGTTAGAGGTCCTTTTTATGCAAGTATGTGACCTATGCTAAAACTCTCTATGGATATAGCAAGAAGAGATGTTTTTAACCAGGGGTTTGTACTGATGGATTACATAACTGAGCTGGTGGAACAGACATTGCCACATTGGATAAGATGCCGTTAAAACTGTGCCTTTATTACTGTTGTGCTGATTCAGACAGTGGATAAATCTATCATCCACCCTCGCTGCTTAATAACCAGCTGTCATAGTCCTTGTAATGTAACACACTCAATAAATTCAGAAATAGGACACACAAAAGGGTAGCAAATGATCCTGGAAAGTCCTTTCCAGACAGATAAATGCTCCTAACAATAAAGTTGTTATTAGTAGTATTGTGATGTTAATGAAAATTGTGTACAATTATCTGCTCTTGAAGCTGACTCTTCCCCTTTCTGTATAGTTTTTGGTATTGTCTTTTGCACAGAAGACTTAATAAAGACACCCACGCAGCTTGCGGAAGTTGAGGTAAATGATTCATATTATTTATGCAGCAGATATTCTCAAGAAGCAAACTAGATCATGAAAAGATTTAGTTTGCTAGTTTAAGACTTTTGGATAATGCACTCACTATACCACAAACCTGATCTTGTTTATGCTTTCTTTTAGGAACGTCTCTTGATGAGTCTTTTGCCCAGGAATGTTGCAATGGAAATGAAGGAAGATTTCCTGAAGCCTCCTGAAAGGATTTTCCACAAGATTTACATTCAAAGGCATGACAACGTTAGGTAGGATTGATGTAACCCATGAAATAATTTAAAGCAGGGGATATCTGATATAAATACAGTAATGTAAAACCGCAGTCAGGTCTTAGAGGAAAAAAAACAGCAACACAGTGAAGATTTGTCATTTCTGCAGAGAGGGGAATGGACACAATAGGAAGACTTTATCGTCTTCTCAGAAGATGATGGTAAATCAGTAAATGGCTTAGAGTAGTAGTGCTAGGAGGCAGGCAACTTTTTCAAATGAGAATTCATTCTTTTTGTACTGTATTGCATTTTGGGTGAATAGGAGTATTTATTTTGCATGATAACTCTTACACATTTATATTTTCCTGATAATAAGATGGATTTTTTGAAAGCGATAGATTTTCTGGGTGATAGCATGGAAATACAGAAAGACAGTGTGATGTAAACTTAAAAATGTTTATTTGTCCCCA
This sequence comes from Psilopsiagon aurifrons, assembly GCA_025447955.1. Lineage (NCBI taxonomy): Eukaryota > Metazoa > Chordata > Aves > Psittaciformes > Psittacidae > Psilopsiagon > Psilopsiagon aurifrons. The sequence goes on from JAOEHY010011318.1 coordinate 28,189, forward strand.
TCATATGAGCATTGCTCCTCAGAGGTTATTGACTGAGGCTCAATTCTACTTCTTACTCTTGTTCAGTAGAAGACTGTTGTGCAAGTGCCCTCATGTATATTGATAGTTGTTAAAGTGCATTCTCATTTGCTATTCTTCTCTGACCCCCCAGGCAAATTCCTAAAAGGCCTTCTTTGAATTATGGTGTTTTATCCTACTGCCTCTAGCTACTTTTTCTCCAAGTGCCTTGCTTCCACACCAAAAACAGTGTCAGACAGGTTTACTTGGTACCACCTTTGCACTAAGCAAGGTGTAGGCTTAGTAAGTGATGCCACAGAGCTGCCTTTATTTGTACTGTGTGCTAATGTGGCAATGGAGTAAACCCATCAGGACCTCCTCCTCTCCCTCATCCACTGTAGAGTCATTCTCTTACTGTTCAGCCTATCTCCCATTGAGATAACTCTAATAGTTGCAAGAACCACTTCATCATGACTGCTTTCTGCATCTGTGTGAGTGAGGGAATCAGAGATGGCTGTGATGGGATTGTTTAGAGGACTGACAAATTAGGTCAGTTTTACACTGTATAATGAAACATGACTGAATTTGTTTATTAGCAGCTCACTTCTTGCTAATGGTAAAATCTTACAGGATGTTGATCATCATCACTATGTGTACAAAACTCTTGGTCTTTAACCATCACATTAAAGGTAGCTCTAAGTGTATATTACCCCAGAGGTGAGGCTGCCAAGGTAGCATTATTGGTTGTAGTCTTTGATGATTCTCACTTGCCAAAGTCAGGCTTCAGAGCTCCTGAAAGATAGACTTCAAGGTCATAGTGGTCTGTCTTCCTCCTTCTCCAATTTTCCATGCTTATGCCTCATGCTTTTATGCTATTACCATACACTAAAATAAAGCATCAGAAAGGTAAAATGATCGTTCGTAAATTATCGTAAAATGATCATAAAGTGATCAAAAAATATCTTGGCTCATGAGAAGGAAATAGTCCATATACAGTTCAGAAGCCGTTTCAACACAGTACAGATGATATCTTACTGGGGTGGTCCCAGCCAAGGTCGCCATGAGGGATGTGAGGACCAGATGTGAGCTCACCTGTGAAGTCTCCCCACCAAAGCAGCTCTTCTGTAATGCTCAGGAGTACGGTTTGTAATATACAAGCAACAGCTCTTTCTTAAGATTAAATTAAGTAATGTAGGATTAATCTTTCCTTCTTTATCCCTTGTCTGGTCTTACAGGGCTGAGGAATTTACAGATTACACATGTATGTACAGTGGCCACTGTAAAAACACACTAGTCCTGACAATCTTTTCATGCAGCTACAATTCAATTCGGTAATTTCAAGTTGTGTTTCGGCCCTGAATGGAGCCCTCAACACATTTTGTTGTTTGTCTCTTTTGGAATGGACTTTTCCCACTCCATTAGATATGAATGACACTGTTTCAATGCATGCATGGACAAGGGTATGGATGACTTGGTATGTTAACAGACAACTTCTCACTCTGCTCTGTAACTCAATTAATGTTCATGAGATAAACAGAAAGTGATCATTGAACTGCTACCAATTGCTCGGGCCTCGGATATAGCAATTTCATTTAACTTAGTTTTTACAGTGTGAAATAGAACTGACTGCTTTGAAAGAAGAGATGTTCATTTCAGGCAACACACGTGCTGGGATGAAGCTACCAATATAAAGATTCTTCATGGCCATTTAGAGGTTGTTGTAGCCCAGTCTGAGGCCAGAGCACAGCTTGCAGCTATTTATATGCAAATATTTCTGGTCTGTACTATCTTCTAGAAAGCATCAGAACTCAAAACACTTTGGAATTTAACTTACCCATTTCAGTGTTTTAAAAAGCTGTCATCATGAAGCCTATGAGCCTTTTGTATGCGGGCTTTCTGAGCTCATGAGGCTTCATAGTGAACTAGTTTATGTAAAAACACATCCACCTTTGCTCTAAGTTGTAACAGCTCTCTGTAACTGTTTGAGAGCATTGTTTCTTAATCATTGCAGTGAGTTATAGATAAAATTATCAGTAATTTTTCATTAGGGTTGATCTTTAAGGGAAACAAAACCCCTACAGGTTCCTTCCTGAGGCAGCACGTGCATTAGAATATCATCCTTACTGTAAGTTGTACTCTAATTAAACAAATGACCCAAGTGAAAATGAAAAACAGGGCACACCACCCCTCCTTACATTGCTGAACATTTGTTTATACAAGTGGCTCTACTGAAACCAGCAGGCCTATTCAAGTGCACAAAGCGCATGAATGAGCGTTGTTAAAAGTGAACATTCACCACCTACAAGCTCTTAAATCTTTTGTGTAACTTGGCAGGGTTTCTCCTCCTGAACACCCCCTAAAGTGACATAGAAAAGGGTTGCTCTGTCAATACTCACAGTTGGGAAGCAGCTTAAATCCCTTAGACCAAGCCACAGGCTTCCCTCGCTGGGTTTTAGCAGGTGCTGCAGCTTCCTGCAGTGCTGCAGGAGAGCTGCAGTCACCGGGCAGGCACTGGCTATGCCTGCCTGCAGGGATCAGAGGAGAGGAAACAGGAATACACAAGGTCCTGGAGGAATGACTCAGGCCTTGTCAACACAGCAATGCTCCACATAGCCAAGGAATATGAGATAATGATGCATATAACTTGTATGCCTGTGTTGAAACAGCTCGACACCTCGTTTGTCACAGAGATGAGAGAGATGGTGGCTTATAATGCTTTCTTTGCCGAGGTTGCTTGCTGCAGCATTGCTTTGCTTTTATTCAGAATTTTTACACCAGAAGCAGTTAGGAATAGCTATTTGTGTATCAAATAAAATACTCCAGGTAACTTTAAAAATGTCCTGAAGAAACCTCCATTAAAAATTAGAATCATGGAATGGAATGGTTTGGGTTGGAAGGAGCCTTAAAAGATCATCTAGTTCCAACCCAAACAAGTTTCTCAAAACCCTGACCAGCCTGATCTTGAATACTTCCAGGCATGGGGCATTGATGGCTTCTCCAGGCAATGTGTTCCACCCTCATAGTAAACAATTTCTTCCTTGTATCTAATCTAAATCTACCTTGTTTTAGTTTCAAACTGTTACTCCTTGTCCTATCACTACAGACTCTGGTAAAAAAAAATCTCTCCATCTTTCTTGTAAGCTCCCTTTATGTATTGAAAGGCTGCAATGAGGTCTCCCTGGAGCCTTTTCCAGGCTGAACAGCCAATCTCTTTCAGCCTTTCTTCATGGAAGAGGTGTTCCAGCCTTCTGATTGTGTTTGTGACCCCTATCTGGATGTGCTCTAACAGGTCCTTGTGTTTCTTGTGCTGGGAGCCCTAGATCTGGATGCAGTACTCTGAGTGGGATCTCATGAGTGTGGAGTGGAGGGGGAGAATCACCTCTCTCAACCTGCCAGCCATGCTTCCCTTCCTGCATCCTGGGGTACAGTTGGCTTTCTGGGCTGTAAGTGCACAGTGGTGAATCATGTCCAGCTTTTCATCCACCAGTACCCGCAGGTCCTCCCCTGCAGGGCTGCTCAATCCATTCATCCCTCAGTCTGTATCTACGCTGGGGATTGCCCACACCCAGATGTTCAACAAGGCTTCTTGCTGAATTTCATGAAGGTCACGTGGGCCCACTCCTCAATGGATGTGGGGTTTAAGTCATGGAAAGGGTAACCATAGCTGTTACCTTGAGAGAGAAAACCAGTGATAAAAGTGTGTCTTGCACTCAAAATGATCACAGGGAAAGATTTCAGACAGTCTTCTGCTGCTGTCTTGTGCTTCAGGACTGCTCTGTATCTGTTCCTCTGCTCTTTTGTAAGCAAGCAGGCAGCATTAGGCTCAAGCAAACCTCTGTGGTTTCATGCAGAGCTTAAATCAAGAGCAGAAGTTTGACAAAGCTCTGCTCAATAGTTGATTATCTTTCCCCTAGACTTTAATTAGAATATTGACATGCTGTTGTAACTTATGATGCTGATCACTGTCTAAAAGCCAAAGGGATTTAAGTTTTTACCAGATTAGCAAAACTTCCTGATCCTGTGAAATTACTGGTAGAAACCTGGTATGACTGAAAGCTACAGGACAGATGTCAGGTACCTCAAAGAACATAGGATTGCAGAGGTTTTGGTATAGCACTCAAGCAAAGAGAATGACAGTTCCTTGGGGTCCCTTTGCTCAACTGTGAGATGGAGGAGTAAGAGCATTGCTTGAGCCTCTGGGCCATGAGGCAAGGCCAGTCTTAGCACTGTAGTAACTACTTAAACTTGCTACCCATCACATTTACATGGCTTCTCATGAAGAGCAGTGTTTGAATCATGTGTGAGCTATGCTCTTCAACAAACAGAAGGAACCTTTGTTCTTTGTTTTCAGTTTCTTTCCATTTTCATTTCTTTTCTTTCTTTAATAGTTTCAGTTTAATTGAGATTGTGGGCTTTCTGCTTTCTCACCAAGTGCCCCAGTGGCATCGTTAAGTTTTCTATGGAATTAAAGCAGGGAGAGTCATATCCCTGAACAGCCGTTAAGAGAAATGGTTGTTAATGGGTAGCTTCTCAGTCCTTGTTTTTATATATTATAATACCTATATTTTTTAAATGAAATCACTTGGCAGTCACTGTGAAGTGTCCCTTTGTACACCATAGCATGATGAGGACTCTCTCATGCATAAATGAGGTAGCCCTCGTTTACTTTAACCTTGTCTGAAGACCTTGTCTGAAGATGTGAACCTCCATGGCAATTAGCAATTATGCTCCAGTGAACCAAGTCTACTTTGCTCTTGAATGAGTGCTTCTACAGGACTGATTACTATGCCTTAACACTGACATAATTCCTCTAGTTGCTTTGTCTTAACTTTCCTAAGGATATCAACGTTAGACATGGCCTACATTATAGACTTATTATTTTTGTGGGAATTATATATCCTGCTCAAAGGAAAGGGAATTTCAGTGTTCATTTGTGTTGTGCTGAGCAGCACGTGGGGGCTTGGACTTTGAACATATTTGAATGCATTAGAAAATATGGTTTGGCCCTGGAAACACTTCAGGCATACCACTGGAATTCTGGCAGTGTACATCTTATTGTTTCTCTCTTTAACACCCTTACAACTTTCATGACCAGAGCAAGAATTATGATCTCTTTTCTGTTCTCTCTCTCTCTGGCAAATATTGCCATGTCCTGATAAATGCCTCCTCTGTCCTTTATGTTCAAAAACACTGAGCAGGATGTAACAGGGGAGAAAAAGCCTATTGAGTGAGATGAGTGATTTGACTCCATACTCAAAACCTGGTGTCACAGGCCAAGATGCTACCCTAATTTGTCTGAGACATTGTATGTCAAAGAGTCAATGTTGGAGTTGCCCCACAATATTTGCAGTCAAAGTAGTAAGCGAAGAGGAAACACACAGGCACAAACAGTTGAAGAAGTACAAGAGAGAGTATGGGTCAGCACACCCGTAAAGATAAAATAAAGCAACTAATGAGTTTCAATGCCATGTTCAGAGTATCAGAGCTGCGTGAGAAAGGGTCACTCTTCTCAGGACTGCCATCCCTGAGCAGCAACAGACTAAGGAAGCAGCAGGCTAGCCGTGCTGCTTGCACTTTGGGTCTCCAAAGCTTCTGTTCATCCACTGGCTGTTTCCTGCTATCCCTGCTGAAAAATCATGTTTGTTTACTTGAATTTCAGGCTGCTTTCAACAGAAACACAGCAGCTGCTCTGGTTGTGACTTTTTGTGAATGTAGAATAAAGTGGCATTCCTCTAAAAAAAAAAGGCAGGGCTTGTGCTCACAGCATTGCCCCCCTTTATGCCAGATACAGGCGTGGTTCTGCTTTGCACATTTGAAGAGTATACAAATATGTGAAGACCCTCTCATGCCAAGAAAGTGTAACAGCAGTCACATTACCTAACCGATTCCATTGGCTTTAAGATGGGTATGTGTAGCTGCAGTATGAAATAATTCCCAGGCATAACTGAACAACTGTGTCTCAGCTCATAATAATTATATGTTTTACCTAAAATACCTATTGCAATTATATGCTAAGTTATGTATTGTGGGTACATTTACAGACTTTTTTGTATTATATTATACTTTTTTTGTATAATTACCAGTGGCTTGAATCTAATGAGCATTTTTCAAGAGTTTAAAGGATTAACAAAGATCCCATCCTGACTTATTAAGGTAGTCATATGTAAAATAGCTTTCAGCTTAACTGAATGATTATGCATAAATGCATTTTCTGTGTTCTGTGCTTAAATAATTGAGAGTTTTGATGTAAGTCTACATGGCAGCAGTGTAATTGTTGCTCTGTTAGTCATCTAGACATTGTTATATAGTGTCTACAAGCACTGGGCATTTCTAGTTTGTGTGTGTGTGTGTGTGTGTGTGTTCTTCATTGCTGAAAACCTCGGTAAAAAGAGAACGTTGCTATTACCTTAAAGGCCTAACCCCACACCCTAAACGCTGATTTTGTTGGTGCTCTGGGAGCTATTATCGTAAATATGGTTAGACAGGAAAAAAGTGGAATGCTGTATTTAAAATGCAAGTAAAAAATAAAACCAATCAAAATGTAGAATGTGCAAAGGATGAGTTGTGAAATGGCAGCAAGACTAGCAGAAGCTGTTATTATAAAGCAGCATCTACATTCCCCCTCCATACAAACAGGATCGAGTTAAAACTTGGAAACTACATGACATGTCGGATAGCAACAATTGTAGTGGTTTTTTCTTCCATGTCTTTTTCAACTGTATGAATTCTGATGTGAATTTAGGTCATAAAGTAAACAGGTCATAAAGCAAGGTGCATGAAAGGCCCTGCTGCACATTTAAGTACATGGGAAAATCTTCAAGGAATTTAGGAGAATGATTGATATTTACTGTTGAATTTCCAGAAAGAACAGCCTAGAGCTGTCAAACAGCAAGGATGTTCAGTGCAGAATTCAGGGAGTAAGTAGATCTTTATGAGTAAATATGCAGAGCACTTTGTTGGCATTATTGCACTATTATTATTATTATTGCCTATTGCCTTTTACCTTCCCCATCACATGGCTGGTTCACATTCATGTTAGCAGACACACGCATCAGTAAAATTAACTAAATGCTGAATGTTTTTACTATAAGAAGCCTTTTTCTTCTGTTTAAACAACAAAGGAATGGAAGCCCATTTTTTTCCTGAATTCAGGTTATTTGAAGCCACTTTCTCGTAAAACTTGCTCAGAGGAGAAGAGAGCAGGCAGGTGGTCCCAAGGATTAGCATGGCAACAGAGGCTTTGTGTGTAGACTAAAGCCATTGAACTTTGGATGAGTTGGTTTTGTGCATTAGGGATACATTACCTAATCTGCTCCAGTGGACATGGGATTTTAGCAACTGGGTTAAATGAAAGTATAGAAGCAGGAGATGAGTAAGGAGCTGTATTTGCTCTTTTCTGTAGCTTATGGTGAATGGCAAAGAGTAAACTTGTTAGTCCTGCTTTTCTAGAATCTGATTTTCATCTATAGAGTGAATGTTGAGGGGAAGGAGAGTATGTAATACTTAATTTAACTTACAGTTTACAAGCTAGGGTTTACACTATGTCAGATACACCCAGGCCATGCAGCCTGGGACTATTTATTAGCATTTGCATAAATAAAGACTTGTTTGAAATTTATAGTCTGAGTGTTGGAGATAAATGCATCAAATTCCTGCAGTGGGCTCTGGGCCTCCAGCAGCAGATGAAGGAATCCAGGTAATTAAAAGGATTAGAGCTCCATACTATCTGCACAAGAATTTTTGCTCTCACTTTCAGCTATCTCCCTTATCATCACAGATGGGTAGGAATAGTTAAAGCAGATTAAACTGTTGGACAACAAAACCTTGCTAACACTGATGGAAGATGGGCACTTACCTAAGCCACACAGCATGGTACAGAGAAGCCTGGACTGACACTGTGGATGCTAGCTCCTCACAAGAAGTAGTAAGACCACATCACAGAGCTACAGTACAAGAGTTACTGACTCCTATCTTTTAGTACCTCATGCAAGATTTATCAGTTTGGCTGTGGGACTCTACCAGTGCAAAAATTGTCTTTGAAACCAATCTTGCTGTGAAGATCCCAGCTGTAAAGAGGAGAAACAGTTGTTCTTTCTGCTCCTGACGTAATCATGGGGAAACCTCACGAACAAGGTTCTTTGCCATATCTACATTGGATAGGTATGCACAATAGATATATAGGCATTGAAAGTGTTCCAGGGTTCTCTACAATAGCTGACAGCACGAGGCTGATGCCTATTTGTCTGAATCTTTGCCATTTCCAGCTAGCACTTTATTGGTAGTGTTTCAGGGCTTGTTTGAGTTAGTGCTTTGGGTCATGCTATAAAAGTGGATAACAAGAACGTGAAGACATCTATACTGATGCCTCTGTGTCTTTTCTTTCCTTACAGCATTCTGTTTGCAGACATTGTGGGGTTCACTAGTTTGGCATCGCAATGCACTGCCCAAGAGCTGGTGAAGCTGCTGAATGAGCTCTTTGGCAAATTTGATGAATTAGCTACAGTAAGTACAGCATTCTTATTTCAGTGGAGTTTAAATTCCCCTCTGAAAAATGATGTATGAGTTACATGTTAAAAAGTTTTAATAGACTGATATAACTCTGTGTGTTGTGAGTATTTAAAGCTGCCTATTTCTGTTACTATTTTGGAGAGAAAACAGTCTATTTAAATTGTGTAGGAAAGAAGCTTAAGTTCCTATTTTTTAATATAGTTTCCTTCCCCTTCCTTGGAGGCCATCAGTGTTCTTCATTGGTTTTGTTTCCGTCAAATAGAGATAATATTTCAATATATACATTTCCATCCTGCACTGGAAAAAAAACAGATAATGAAAACTGTGAATATGGGCAGGATGGCTTAAAACTGCTTTCTGTGATAATAAGAAGCTAGATGGTAAAATCAGTTCTTCACAGAGAGCACTCCTTGTCACTGAAATGATGGGAGCTTTTCCGGGAGGCTGTTATGGGCAAAACAGGATCCATATCATAGCTGATGTTTATGTTTTGGTGATTGCACTTATATTGTGCCAGATTCCCCAAGGAAAAGAAAATGAGAGAAATGTTCCTTGCTTATAACTCCTAGTAGTCTAATGGTACCGCAAGCACTTGACAAGAAATGAGAGGAATGGACGTGCCTGAAAAAAATCACACATCTTGTTTCAAATTACATTTGACAGTATGCTGAAAATGTGTTTTCCCCTTGAACAAATCAGAACTTCCTCAAACTTATGGTGGGAGGATATTGCTGAGAAGCATCACCTCCACATGAATTATGCTTCTCTGCTATATAGCTGTCTTGTCTTCAGACTGCAGCAGCCTAAAGAAATTTCTTCAGGTCCTCAACATCCATATTTTTTTCAGTCCAACCTCACTTTTCCTTGATGTAGCCTTCCATATGAGAGATCTGAAGCCTGGGGGCACTTTGGCTCCCTCTTGATAAACAGCTCTCAAGGACCCCAAGGAGAAAGAAATCTCCTGGTCCACAAGATGCCAGGATTGACAAAGACCTATTCTTAGTTAAAGGGATTATCATTTGTTTAACTGCTATGTCTCAATTTGCACTGGGTGTCCGAGTCATAACAGAATGGAGCTGTTGTGTGTTCTCTTTTTGTAAGAAAAACAAAAGATAAATTTAGCTGCTGAGTAGAGATGCAATGGAGGCGTGGGTTTTGGCATGAATTTATAATACACTCATGGGCTTTGCACAACCAATTCGTTACTAGAACTGTAGGCAATGCCTCAGAGAGAGCACAGGTCCCCAGGGTGCTTTATAGATGCATACCTTAGAAATAAAAGGGACTGCCATGCAGGTGAGCATTGGCAAAAGCTTAAATGGCTTTAAAAGTTCAGTCTCCTGACTTTAATTTCATTACTGAATTTCATCCTCCAAATGCTAACCAGCCATACAATCCCAGACTGGTTTGGGTTGGAAAGGGCCATCATCCAGTTCCAATCCACTTACCATGGGAAGGGACACCTTCCACTAGAGCAGGTTGCTCCAAGCCCCTGTGTCCAACCTGGCCTTGAACACTGCCAGGGATGGGGC
>JAOEHY010011318.1:41381-118554 GCA_025447955.1 Psilopsiagon aurifrons
CTGACGGTTTTGAATGGCCTTTGGGTACCCTTGAGACCTGCCTGCTGATTGTGATGGTGATCACCATGTTGGCATGCGTACAGAGTGTGTTTTACCCACAACCATTTTGTCTGGTCCAGAGAGTTAAGCAGACTGGGGTGTGGGCCATGTCTGGGGTTAGACTACAATCCAGGATGACCAAGAGACTTTCCCTGAGGCTGGGCAGTCATGAGTGGCAAGGTGTGTGGAACAGTACGGGCGAGTATCTAATCCACTGGGCCCCTCCAGTGCTTTGGAAGCATTGGAGATGGAGGGCAGCTGGATGGAGTCCCCAATAAAAAGCTGCAGAAACTGCTGAAGAGGAGGGCGAATTATTTTGAACCTGGTGGGCCCGTGACACTTCAGGCCATCAGAGCAGAGGTCCAGCATACAAATGGACTCATGATCGAGAGGTGGACTTAGCAAAATAAAGGAGCAGCCGAGCCAGCCAGGAGTCGAACCTAGAATCTTCTTAAAGAAATTCCTTGACTAGACCAAAGTGTACTAAGCAGTAACTAAAACATTGGTATTATCAGCGCTGTTCTCAGGCCACAAGTCAAAACCACAGCACTGCACCAACTACTAAGAAGGAGAAAAATGACTGCTACTGCTGAACCCATGACAGATAATTAATTATTTGTGTTTATAGATCCTGTTATTTCTAGTTCAAATTACATGTTACTGAATCTTGGACTTCTAAGACTTTGCATTTACAAGTGGATAAGAATGAATGAAGTTCGGGCTCTTTTCAAAGGACATCACTAGAGGAGGATTTTGATATTCTGAATGAAAGATCTTACCTGTTCATGCCACTTCTGGCATCTCATCTATTAGCCAGACTGACACGCACCACTTCCTTGTTCTTCCCATTTGCAGTAAGTATAGCCAGGCTTTGCCATTGTTTGTAGGTCAAGTCTATTTTTGTCTCTTTCCATTTTAATTTAGAATCCTTCCCTGATTACCTTCTCAGCTTTTAACAAGCTTCACTCTCTAAATTTCAGTGTTACTGAAGTGGCTTTTTGTACCTGTTCAGCCTCAAAGATATTGAACCTAACTACGTTGCTTCTGAGCCTGAGGCAAAGAGTCAGCAAGTAATATTTTTAATCAGCTTCTGTGGTGTTTGTTGTGGTTGGGGGTTTTTATAATGTGTCAAGAACATTCAGTTCCTTGCTGTGCTTTGAGCTACCTGTCGCTAGAAGCAGTCACTTTAAGAAATGAGTTCTGTTGAATCTATAGAATGCTTTTAGTTTATTTGAAGGTAATTATGCTGTACTTTTAAAATACAAAATGAACACTTTTTTTGGCTGCCTGGTTAAGATGGGAAACTTAGTGCTGGAAAACAGATATAAACTTACACTACATAACCCTTCCTCTTATAAATTGGTAAGTGTGGATGAGGGGTTGACATTTACAAAGACTGATTTTAGGGAGACTTGTCTCCCCAAACCCCCTTGCTAGTGCAGACATAGGATCCTGCTGAGGCAGATCATGTATGTAAGCTTGAGTCCAGTTCTGAACAGCCATTGGAAAGGTGTTCTAGAGAGACCTAAGGAAGTAAGCTTTCTTAAATTAACATGGTCTTAATGAATACACCTGCAACTGTGTAAGATCAGGGACTTGTGTATGGTCTGAAGCTAAAGTAAATGTCTGTGAGACTTGTTTTCCAGGGAGGAAGATAACATCACACAGTTAAAGTATTGTAGGAACATAGAAATAGGCAGGTATCACAGAGCTTAGGTTTTCCCTAACCTCCTTTATGGTCCTTTTTAGGTAAGGAGATACTTTGCTTGGTATGGCAATTCTGTGACGTAACTCTTGTCCTGATTTACTTGCTTGTGGTTAATTACCAAATGCTTTGTGAGGCTGTATTCTGCCAATCTGAGAGGTGCTTTTTTGTGTAGTACTCTGCTGAATTTTCCTGATAAGCTTCAGATGCCTGCAGTGTGGGCTGCTGAAAGTAGCACTGAAATCAGTACTGAAACGAATTGTTTTGACTCCTTGTGCAGTTCGCAGAGAAAGATATTACTGGAGTTTAATATGTCATCTAAAGAGATGTCTAATTGCACTCCTGAAGTGCCTGTTTCACACCATCGCTGTAGCAGCAGTTTAACAGGTAACCCAAGGGTGTGTTTTAGCTGTCTAATGTAGTCTGCATACACAGTCCTACTGGGAGTCCTTTGTCCATGCACCGACCTGTTTTGTGGGGCATATATGGGGGGGAGCAGCCATCAGGGTCTCTTCTCAGCTTGCGGGGTACCATGCCTCCTGCACTGCAGTCTGGAAGCCCTATCCTCAGAGCAGTCAACGTTGCACTTCTCAAGCAAGACTTTTTATCTCCTTGAGGTCAGAAAAATGTGGAATAAATACCCATTTCCTGAAATTTAAAGCTTACTTTTTCAACATTTTACACTGTATTTGGTTTAGGCTTGTTTCTCCTGGCGTATTCCTCTTCATAAAAGGACAACATCTTAAAGAATACTTAATGAAAGCTGGGAAGGAGACCAAGCATGCATGTCAGTCATGATGACTGCCTAAAATATTCTTGCTAAAATCCTTTTTCATTTCCAAGTAAACTAACATATGTGATTGTTAAATAGGTCCTCACTTTCCAGGACGAAAACACTTAACCTTTTACTTTTGTAAAGTTACTCTTCATGTGGAGTAGGGAAGGAATTTGTTGTGAGAATGGGAATGCACAGAAAAGGTAGGCCAAGAACCTGTAGGTTATTGCACATCAGCCTATATAATTACCAATAAAATGGAGGAAAAGCATTAGAAGCAAAATGTACGCCTTTCTATAGCTATCCTGGATAATTCTACATTTGTTCATGCATGATATGGCTCCCATGATGATAGATAATTCATCATAACTTCACAAATGCATTACTAAATCACAAGCTTACATATGCTCATGTGGAGATGGCCAGCTTTCCTCAATCAGAGCCCTCCAAGCCATTTTCTGTGGTACTTCAAATACTGAAACCAGATTTGTTTTCCTTTCCTACTATTTCTGCCACTCTGTAGAAGCTCCTCCTGTTAATTTTATACTAACTGTTACTCTAGTAAGTATGTCTCCATTACCTTGCTAATTGAATTCTATGGAGTATTACTGTTAGCTCATTCTCAAGGACTGGTACACTGGGACTAGCAGATGTACGAGAGCTAGCGTGAGTTACTAAAGTTACTATTTACAGGCATTATTCCATTAGAAGGTTATCAAAGTAGTTGTTCTGGGGTGGTTTTAAGCCCACAGTTCAAAACCTGGATGAAAAGAAATGTTAAAATGTGTATGCAGTGATTGACAGGGATTTCTAATGGACTGGGCAGTTTTCAAAAGCGTATTGTCACTATTGGCACACTGCAGTGTAATGGAGCTGGTTGTAATTTCCATGTCACTTTATTACATTCAGGATTTGACTATGAAGTTTATCTGATAAGCTGGCTTCAATAATGTCTCACATGTTGTGGCCCACATTTAGCATAGTTATTAAAATAGATTTGGGTACTACACAAAGAAATCGTCTTGGAAAATCTTATTGTTTTACTGAAAAAACAGGCAAAATGATAAGTGAAATTACTGTTGAAAGTTGCAGACGGTGTAAGTGAACTCTGAAACCAGCTTTGAGATCCCCAGCATGAGAAGGACATGTTAGAAGAGAGTGACAAAATGGTGAGAGGGCTGGAACAGCTCTGCTCTGGAGCCAGGCTGAGAGAGCTGGGCTGGATCAGCCTGCAGAAGAGAAGGCTCCTTAAGGGGACACCTAGAGCAGCTCCAGTGCCTAAAGGGGCTACAAGAAACCTGGAGAGGGGATTTGGACAAGGGCCTGTGGGGACAGGACAAGGGGAATGGCTTTAACCTGACAGAGGGGAGACTGAGATGAGATCTTGGGAAGTTCTTCCCTGTGAGGGTGCTGAGGCGCTGGCACAGGGTGCCCAGAGAAGCTGTGGCTGCCCCATCCCTGACAGTGTTCAAGGCCAGGTTGGATGGGGCCTGGAGCAACCTGGTCTAGTGGAAGGTGTCCCTGCCCATGGCAGGGGGTTGAAACTGGATGAGCTTTAAAGTCCCTTCCAGGCTGTGATTTTATGATGATTCTAGTAACTTGATGTGGTATTCCTTAGTTACACTGTACAGCCTTCTGATTATTGTATTTCACTGACCTTCTATGACCCAGAAGTAGAGTGGCTTGTCCTTCGCCATTTTCTTTGCAGCAGAACGCTGTATGACGCCCTTCCAAATGCACTTTGAGCAGTATGGTGTTCACTACATCTGTGCACAAAGAAAGGACTAGACCATTAATGCCAGGAACAGGTGTCAGCACGCAGATACCTTCTACCAGTCTGTGTTCAAATCTGTTGAAAAGAGGGCTCAGAACTTTTGTCTGGCCCACAACTCGTAGACTGAGTCACCTTGGTTAACATGTGAGTAGAGGATGAATGTTAAAAATTGTATTTATTATTGTACATCATAAGCACATCTATATTATACGCATTATCATATCTCATATTAGAATATATATATTATTATACACATTATACACATATAAATATGCATTTATTATTATGACATTGTATATGTTGCGTCTTGTGGAAGGGAGTACACCTAAGTTTGCAGAACTGTGTCTGTGCATGTTATACATGCACACATATATATGGATGGATGCATATATTTATACTGCATTATAGCCAAAATACATGGTTTTCCACTTCTGTTCCATCTAATGGACAGATTTTATGAAATTGAATAAAGACATAATTCTGGCTCTAAAGGATCTAGTAGAAAATAACATTCTTTCTGCAAGTCCCTTTTGTGCCTCTATCACATCCATAATATAGATAAATTTATGTTAACTTCTGGAGTGATTCAGAGCTTTCTAATCCAATTTTCTATTGACATTAATAGCACTTTGGCACAAAGTGCTGTAGATGTTAAATAAGATGCACGTGCTAAGCACATTGAAAATAAGCTGCAGTGCTAACAGTGGTGAATCTTATCTTGTCCTCTCTCCAGGCCTCTTTGGAAGCAGAATGAAGTTCCTGTGTTTGTGAAGAGAGTTCAAAGGGGAATGCATTTTATTGCTGTGGGAAACTTTTAGAGGTGCTTTGCATTTTTTTCCCAGTAGTCATTTTATGCTGTTAATAACCAAGAAAGGACTGTACCTGGGATGTGGTTAGCCTGGATTATTGAATTATGGTCCCCTGAGGATTAGGGGAACAACTGGTATAAATTAGTGGAGTTCCCCTGAAACCCATGATGCTGTGCTGATTCATACAAATGGAAAATTCAATCCCTTTTTGCCTACCTGATAAAAACAGCTCAGCTCTGAGCCCAGCAGGCTGCCCAGAGAAAGCTATTGGAATGGGGCTTTCCGCAAGCAAATAACTGAGAAATCAAGAAGGAAGGAAACAATAGGAAAACGAGGAAAAATATGAGGGGATAAAACACAGAAGTGGTTCTGTGATGGGTCCTTTCCTCAGGGTCACTGATCTTACTTTGGGGTTATTGTCTGTAGGGGAGGGTGACCATGCACCTCTGTGGCAGCGCCTGGCCTCAGTGATGAAGCTCTTGGCAGCAATGGCAGGGCCAGCAGACTGGTGTATGTTCCTTCCTCAGTCCTCATAGTTCACCACTGTTCCCCCAGAGTTAATTCTGCTCATATTGAAAACTGAGCCATCGTAGATTTGGACTTTGATGGTTTCCCTCTTCAGTACATGAAGAAAACATTGAGCTAACAGTGGTTTTATCAGGGAATAGGGCAATGGTGTTTTCCCTCCACAAATTCAAGCAGTTTCAGGCAGTGATTGTATGGGGAAGGCATGAAGGGGTTTTGAGCTCAAGAGCTTCTCCCTGTGCTGCCGGTGCATCTCCTTCCCCCCCTCTGCTGCCTGAAATTTCACTTATACTGATGTCTGAAATGTGGTGAGGATGCCAAAGCATTCCCCTGGGAGTAAAGCCTTCAGTTTAAGTCCAGGCCTAATAGATCTCCTCCCTTGTACCCCACCATTTAAACAGCTGAACCTGGACATGTGTTGTTTAATTATTTTTAAGGTTCTAACTTTGCAGTCACTAAGCAAATTCCTGTTCACATTCTTCTAGCCGAAACAAAACTCAGTGTCCAAGAGCGTTGTAGGAAAGTGTAAGACGGATAGGGTCTGAGCTAGGGGAAATGGGAATCACTGCTTATGCATCTTTTTGTACACCTTATTAATCTCTTTTTTTTCCCACTCCGCACAGCATAAGTAAATCCAAATTGGCTGAATATGGCCAAGAATCTTTTTATGGACCTCAGCTAATGCAGTTTTTATTAGTAGAAATGGCAAAAAGTGTCTTTCTAATTTATGGATAAATAAAATCCCTCCTACTCATAGATTTTGATTCCAGGAGGGTATAACAGTAAAAGTCTGATGAGCACACCTGCAAATCAGGTGCTGGCAGGCTTGCAGGAAAAGAAATGGATGTACACAATAAGCATAAAATAAGTTGTAGTAAAGTCACACGGGGTCAGACTCATCTTTGATGTAAGTTAGTGGAGTTCTGAGGGAGAAAAGCTCAATGTTTAGCATTTAAAATCTTGCTTTTAAAAACTGTAATCTGTCTGACCTTCCTTTTTGGCTCACTTCGATAGGTACTTAGGTACCATAATGACACAGGAGCATATAGAAATATATAGATTGTTGCAGTGACTCTTTCCTGCATTAGCAACTGCCATGTCTAAAATAAATAAAAGCTTTATAAAGAGGCTCATTTCCTAGCAGAGAGTGAAATAATGTGCTGAGCACCCCTGACTTTGGATCTATTTGTGTAATAAACAAGTACTTACTTGCATAGCCTATTAAAAAGAACCCAAGCCAAACCAAAACCAAAACTAACAACACCACCCCCCCAAAAAAAAAAAAACACAACAAAATAGCAATGACAATAAAGGATTGTTGCAGTCTGGCATCTGAGAAAGATCCTCCTTTACAAGACTTTGTACTCTTCCAGCAGAATCTCTCTGTTTGAGAGAAGACTTCACTGTCTGCTGTTGTATTCTGCTGGGAGAGGTAGGAAATATTTTACAAACTGTGAATTCTCCTCCCTTTATTTTTTATTTGAAAAAAAAAGAAACAACTCACAACAAAAAAGAACAAACCAACTTATCCAGAGTATACAAAACAGTATCAGATGTCTGTGGTACAAGAATATGAAGTCAATGGTCCCAGTCTCCAGTTCTGCAGACTTGGCAGACTTCACTCTTTCTGCCAGGTGCATTTAAATACAGAATTACAGCAACAAAAAGCCTCAGTTGTTTGAAAAAGTAACACACCATACCCACTCTGTTCTATCTAGCAGCCCCTTCTACCCGACGCCATCCCACACCTTACCCACCCTGTTCTAACACCATACCCACCACATTCTACCCAACACCATACCCACCACGTTCTACCTAACACCATACCCACCGCCTTCTACCCAACACCATACCCACTCTGTTCTAACACCATACCCCCCCCGCTCTAACACCATACCCACCACCTTCTACCCAACACCATACCCAACACGTTCTACCTAAAACCATACCCACCTCACTCTACCCAACACCATACCCACCCTGTTCTACCCAACACCATAACCCCTCCCTGCTCTTCAACACCATACCCACCCATTCTATCTAACAGGTAGGGAAAATGCTTGTCTAAGAATGTAAAGAAAACTCTTAGTGACTTTGAAGTATCCTCTGCTTTCCAAGCCAGGCTTCCACTTCACACTGACAAACCCCGTGACTGACAGTGATGCCAGAGGGAATTCTGCAGATCCACTTGGAACCGTCTTAGTGAGGCACCGCAGGTGGGCAAGCTGCCTGGCTAATGCAGTGCTAGCAATCTCTGGTGCCTTTTAGCGTGTGCATAAACCAAAATTATCAGCTGTTTCTAAACAGCCATTGCTCGTATCAACTGTGACTAGAATTTGTAATCATCAGCTTGAATTCATCGCTGTCACAAGTATGAAAAATCCTGCCGAGTCAAGGGCTTCTTTGGAAGTTGCTGAGAAAACAAAAAGAGGGAAAGAGTTTGGGTTGTTCATTTGCATATCAATCCTCTAAAAGATTGCTCTTACAAAGCTGCTTTCCATCTCCTTCCTGGAAGTCTGCCTCACATGTTGTGAACAAGGAAACTATTTTCCTAGAGATTACTGTATATTAATTGATTATAAATAAGGACAGTGAGGAGAACATCTGGTAAGGAACAGAGTGGTGGGTTCAAAACAGCAGGTGATTTAGCCATGTGTCTTCCATCAAAGCAAATATCCCTCCAGAAAATGCTGTAGTCCTTGCTTCCTTTCATTTTTCTCCTGCACCAGTTATAAATTGTCTTGGAAAAGTGGTGATGGATCAAGCTCTCTTCTGGGGATTTTTCCTTCCTTTATCTATCCCCCAGGCTGCTGGACTGTGCTCTGCCAGCCTGACAGTCATTTTGTGTATCCTAGTACAAAACGTGCAGTACTGCTGTAGAGCACAGTAAGCTCTCTTAAGAAAGCCAAGTCATTAGAAACAAACCATTTTGGAGGGTGACCCTGAGTAGGAGAGAACACCGATCAATGAATGCACGTGTATTGTCTCCCTAGGATTACTGAAAAGGCTTTTCTGAGTAGCTCTGGGCTGGGTCAGATAGTCATTGCCTGGCCACTAATCATGCATGCCAAATTTAAAGATGAGAAGGGCTTTATAGAGGTGTGAGCAAAAGTGGGATTTGTATTGGAAAATAAATTGCAGCTTTAACTACTGAATACCCTCCACTGCTTCAAGATTTGCCCCAGTTTTGTTTTGAGAAGGCTTATTTTGGCAGTGTGCTTTAGTCCTGAAAACCTTAGTGGTTTCTGCTAAAAGACTTAGTGGTTTCTTGAGTTGGAAGGCCTGTTTTGTGTCAGGATAGATTTTGAGGTCTGCTTCTTAATTTGTGTGAGTCAGTAATTATTGTACTTTTATAATACTATTTAACTAAGGATCTCAAAATACCAGATTAAAACTCTAAGTAAAATTGGTGAGGCATTTTGTGGCTACAGTTTGTGAGAATCCTCTACGGCCCCAGGGATAAAGCTTCTAGAATAATGATGCTCATGTTCATTAAAATATGTATTAGCAATGATAATGAGTGATATGTTTAAAATCCTGCTGTACAGCACAAGAAATGTTAAGTAGTCACTCTTAGAAAAGTCTTTCCAGTAGTTAAGCATATCCAAAAAGATGGCTGATGATCCAAGATATGAATTTATTGCTCAGTGTATAAAAAGAGGTAGAAAAGCAATTTTCCTAAAGTGTGTTAGCATGCATTCCTCCATGCCTGAACAGAGGTGATTCTCGTGGTATAATATTTGCTCAATACATTTACAAAGAAGAGAGCCGTGTGAATGCCTGCAGCTGAAAGATGGTGTAATAACAAGCCCTTAATGGTGGTGTATGATATGTCAGAGAGAAAGGGATTGCTGCAGAATTGACCATCGCTTTTGACTTGGAATATGAGTGATGATGTGAAGAGTGTGGTCAGCTCAAGAAGGTGGAAGGTTGGATAACAAAATGTGTCTGTATGAGAAGCTGAACTAGACTCTTGTTAATCCTCTCTCATCACATTCACAACAGCTAATTTTCATAGTACTTATAGAATCACGGACTGGTTTGGGTTGGAAAGGACCTTAAGATCATCCAGTTCCAACCCCCTGCCACAGGCAGGGACATCTTCCACTAGAGCAGGTTGCTCCAAGCCCCATCCAACCTGGCCTTGAACACTGTAGAGATTCAGCCACAGCTTCTCTGAGCAACCTGTGACAGTGCCTCAACACCCTCACAGGGAAGAATTTCTGCCTTATATCCAACCTGAACTTCCCCTGTTTCAGTTTGAACCCATCACCCCTTGTCCTGTCACTACAGTCCCTGATGAAGAATCCCTCTCCGGCATCCCTGTAGCTCCCATCAGACACTGAAAGCTGCTCTGAGATCTCCATGCAGCTTCTCTTCTCCAAGCTGAACAGCACCAGTGTTCTCATCCTGTTTTTGTATGAGGGGTGCTCCAGCCCCTGATCAATCTTATTGCCTCCTCTGGACTTGCTCAAGCAGCCCCATGTCTTTCTTATGCTGAGGACACCAGGACTGTGTGCAGTACTGCAAGTGGGGTCATTTACTGGCATAGTCCCAGATGTGTGAGTTGAATACATTTAATCAGGTTATTTACTATTCTGTGTCATGTTATAAGTAGGTAGAAGTCGCTATCATGTGGCTGCAAGGGATACCATCATCTCTTCATGTCTACTCATAGTTTATTGGTTAAAGGCACTGCTTTATTAAAGGCATTTTATTATGTGCTCTCTGTTTAGAAATGAAGTTTCTGCTCAAACAAATGTAGCAATCATCATATGCCATCACTGGTGTTTCAGAATGGGAGAGACTTTGCCAGACCTGTGGCAGTAGAAATTAAAGTGTATGCGAACAGAAGATAAATTTGATGGTAATGGAAACTGACTGCATCTTCTTATCTGCAAGTGTATCATAGTTAGACCGATTGTGCTGTACTGTAAATTGTGATTTATGACTTGGTAGTGCACAAGTGTGCTTGTCTTTATAGATCAATACATTGTCTTTCCTGGTAAGTTGGAACTGGATTTTAAACAAAAGTTTCTCAGAATGCAAACATTTCCTGATATGAAATAGTGGCTTTGCTTCAGTCCTTTGGTTTGGATTCATATGGAAATGAGGTTTCGTTACAAATCCTGAATTCATACTGACCTAACATGAGGGCAAGAAGATATTTGTTCATAACTATAGATTTAAGCTGTGTTACCCTATGTGTGTTGAACAGTCTGGGTTTGGTCTCTACTATGTGTATATGTATTTATGAATAGATAAATAAATGCATGTATGTCAGCTTTTCTGTACCAGAATTGTAGATTACTTCATTTGGCCAGAAGAGGATTCCCTGAATGATAGTATTGGAGAAGATTTTATCCTGTAGAATTCGAATATTTATATGAATGGTAAAACTTTCCTATTCTCTTTTTATTGAAGGAAAACCACTGCAGAAGAATAAAAATCCTAGGGGACTGTTACTACTGTGTATCAGGATTGACCCAGCCCAAAACAGATCATGCCCATTGCTGTGTGGAAATGGGACTGGATATGATTGACACCATCACGTAAGTACTGTGAACAGTGAACCCAGACAGGAGGGCTACAAAAACTTCTTTGTGGCATTCAGAAGTGTGTTCTCAGAAAAGCAGCAGTGTCTGCAGTTGCTGTCCACCTAGGAATTCACGCTGGTGCATTCAGGTCATAGAACACTGGTTTTAGGCAGGGTCATTCTAAAAGTCAATTTCCCATTCCATTTAATCACTGTGAGAAAAAAAGTTTACAAGTGTGAGTGTGTAGAGGCACATACATGTACAGATAAGGGGACAGAAGGATACTGGGAAATGGTGAAACATTCCTATTGCCATTTGCCACAGAAAGGAGTCCAATTTTCTTGTTTTACAGGGATTAAACACTTCTCATTTTGCATACCAGTATGTAAACTCAAAGCCAGTCTCGATGTATGCATGTGGTAGATGCATTTGTATTCTCAAAATGATGGCTTGCTGATTTCTCCTTTCTGTATGTCATGTTTAAACCTGTAATTTATTCTGCTTTTCAGAAATGTAATGTGAAATTCACTTTGCTGATCAGTAGAATTTTTTTATGCTTGAGAGCTCTGCTCTGCATTGATCATTATTTTAGCAGGGCGGAAAATGTGAATGTGAGAGAACTGTGAATGAGCTTTCAGAGGGAGCTGGAGATCAATTTCATTGCATAGGAAGGAAAGGATAAAGATGGAAAATATTTTCAGTACTCTATTACTCTGTGTATGTGCACACATGCATTTTATAGGAAGGCTATAGGAGGCAGTGCGCATTTCTTAGTTCTGTATATAACTAAATGCTGCTCAGCACAGTGCTGTTACATTTGGGATGAGCTTGCAAAGGTGTGTCACAGCAGGGGGCCTAGCCTCTATATTTCAAAGTGTTTGACCAGTGTTTCCTGCAGGCAGTTGTGCTTTCTCTCTGTCTTCATCTGGACTGTTGGGAATGTGGGGTTGAGTCAAGGTTCTGGTTCCCTTCACTTAATCCATCAGGTTTTGCATTATGCACAAGAAGACCTACATTGTCTGTGAAGGTGAATAGGCCGCAGTGTAATCTCAATGTAAAAATGGATAGTAAACTATTAAAGAGAGAAAAATAGTATAGAAAAAGCAAACGTAAGGTATACGAATTCAAATTATGCAGTTTTGATTTGGAGTATTTCACCTTTCTGATAAAACTTTTGCCACATCATGTATTTCATCTTCAATTACTTAAGGTAACTGAAGGCTGATTCTTATTTCTAACTCAATCCATGTGTTTTTACTATTATGTTCCTTAATAAAATCTCTCAGGAGTGTGAAAGGTTGGGTAAATGAACCCATAGTCTCCCTCTCACTCAGTGCAGGTTCATCATCTGTATAAACATTGTAAAATTGATGAAAGACTTTGTAATCTATGATACTATAAAATCCTAAAAGAATATCCAAAGTCTGCAAATCATGTATATGTGCATCCATCCAGTGGCATATGGATACTCCATTTTTATGGTAGCCTTGGCTTTTACGAGCATAGATATACAGGCCCTGTATACGTATTCCAAAGCCTTTTTTCTTTTTCTCATCCCTGAAAAGCAGTAGCTGATGCTGCCATCCTCTTTTAAACCTAGCATTAATCTTTAATTCATTAGTTGTGCTGTGTTTCATATATACAAATAAGGTAGTGGTATAAATGTCTGAACTTCCCTCTTTTGAATGTTTCAGTTTTACTGATATTAGAAAGGAAATGTGTTCCCTTTTTATGTTATCATTCCTTGCTTGCTGTCATGATAACAGAAACTAGAAAAGGGAAGGAATGAACTGGGACTGTTCGGCCTGGAGAAGAGAAGGCTCACAAGAAATTTTAGCAATGCATGCAAGTACCCCATGGGGGGTTGTAAAGAGGACAAAGCCAAACTTTTCTCAGCGGTATCCAGTGTCAGGGCAAGAAGTGGGCACAAACCAAAATACAAGAAATTCCATTTAAATATAAGAAAGAACTTTTTTTTTACTGTGGTGGTGGTCAGATACTGGAGAGGTTGCACTGGAAGGTTGTGGAGTTAGCATCCTTGGAGAGATTTAAAACCAAGCTGGACACAGTCCTGGGCAACCTTCTGTAGTTGCCCGGGCTCTGTGCAGAGCGTTGGTCTAGATGATTTCCAGAGGTCCCTTCCAGCAACTCTGGGATTCCAAGTGGCATGGGCTGCAGTGTATAATATGGCCATGTTTAGCCAGAGGTTGTGGTAGAAGATAATTAATAATTGCAGGGTATTTTTATTTTAAAGAATTCACAAGTTGCAAGTCCTCAGTGTAGTCTGTGGTCAGAGCACAGCGACAGGGCAAGATGGAGAAAGAGGCAAGGCTGTAAGAAAGTGCCACATTTATTTATGGTTCTTAAATAGCTAAAGACCTATTCTGCTTCCTTTGTACATAAGCACAATTAGTTAATCCCTCTTTCTTTTTTTCCAATGAGGAATCAGTTGTGTGAGTAAGGACTGTAAGACCCAGTCAACACATTTCTTCTTAGTTAAATGAACATGCCTGTTCTGCTTACATTAGAGAACAGGAGGATGGTGCATTCCAAATACCATTGCCCTTGATGGCAGTACTATTTTTTTCTTTTACCACAAGTGGAGCATCATCTGTTCAGATACTGTTGGATTCTGGGTTAGGTTCTTTTGTTGTCAGAAGCATGTTGCTAAGCCAACTGTATCGAGTGCTTCAAACCAGGAAAATAGGTTCTGCTGGAGATCAGGAAAAAATTCTTCCCTCCTTCACAGAGACCAAAGTTGGAATATGGGTTCCCCAGATTAATTTCTTTGCAATACACTGAGCAAATGAAAAGGAGAAGTGAAGAGCTTATGATGGTAGAGTTGGAATGGACCATTTTATTTTCTATTGGTATATTTATTAGGTGGTATTTAGTAGTCCCATGAGATGCAGAGTCACTTTGATTTTTAAACTTTCCCGTTTCATCCAGAGTTGGAAGCCAGCTGGTAGCCTTCTGAAAATCTGTTCACTTAGCTGAAGAGAACAGGTCTTGGCACTGTAAATTTATGCTTGGAATTTGTCATCCCTAGTGACAGGTTTGTCATGTTACCTGGGATAAATAAATAAGTAGAATCACTTGAGTTGTCATTCAGCTGATGGATCTGTCAGAAGTGCCTGTCCCAGAGGTATGCACCACCAAGATGTTCTTCGAGGAAATCAAGGAAAAGAAACTTCTAGTGTCTGGTTGATGGATCTGTGATTGGACCAAGTTGAACTTTATAATGAGCTGTTATAAATCGATGCTTTCTGTTCTCTTCATATTCTGTGTAACTGTTATTTAAATATCCTAGAATATAGTGCTGCATGTGAGTATCAACTGAGAATGTTGCCTCACTGCATTTAGATTGAGATTTTCAGGGTAATTTTCAAAGAATGTTATAAAATACTTAAAATTTTCACAATTTCATCTGCTTTCTACAAAGTATTTTTTTCAGGGGCATAGTTGAAGTCAGGCCAGAATCATGATGGAAGGATACAGCAAAACAACAAAACAAATAGTGTTACATCCTGTTTCAAAAGAATTTCCACTGTCAGTGATATTTGTGTCAGTGCCTCAGTACAGGCCAGGTGTTTGCTCTGCTCCAGGATTACTTAAACCATCGTGGCAGTATTTAAGTGGGAGTCAAGTGTAGGATACTGCCAGTGTTGCTTTCGTTGGGTGAGTTTTTACTGTCAGGCTTTTGTTAATATAATTAACATGGCCATGTTCATTAGTACCTCTAATGTACCAGATGTTGCTCTAATGTGCCAAATGTTCTCCTCACTTTGGTTTTGAACAGTGCATTAGGCCAAGTACTCTCTTCGCCTTACTTAAATGACTTGCCACATTTGAAGGTTCCACTCTACTTTCTACAGTGTCTTACCTTCTAAATATATTTCTTAGCAAATTGCAATGTAGAAAAGTTTTTCCCAGCTACCCAAGTTCTTACCTCTCTCCTCAATAAACTGGCTAACTGTTCTGATTTAAGTAGCATTACAGGGGCAATTTTATACATTCTTAATAGTTTGTCTTCCTGTACAGAATACTTAATCAGCTAACATAAGTTACGTTAAAAAATACTTTGGCACAGTTCAGAGATGTAACCTCTTAGGAGATAAAATTTGATGAAATGAGGGAGTTACTTAAATGCACTCTATAGCACCACTGGGTGAAAAGTGAATTCTAATGTTTCTAATTGGAAATGAGGAATGAATCTGATCTGCCCCTCTTGTTTGAATGCTCCTCCTGCATGTGGCCTCTGAAGAGGTCTGAGGGCAAGTGTCCAGTAACCTTTGCTTCTCAAAATCCAGGTACCCCAGTGGGGTCTATCAGGTTTTCTGTATGTCACGTAGGTAAGTTTATCCCATATGGATGACTCCACCAGTCATCCATGTATATCCTCACAGATGGAATTTGGGCTTATTTTGCACCTGCACATTGTGATGCTGTTTGGTTGCACAGGATGTTGAGGAGGTTGATGCTTGAACTGTCTCCTTCCTATGGGTTTGGTCCATGGCTAATCAAAGGCACTGGGGAGGGGAGAGGAACTGAAGCAACCAGTTCATGAACTCCCAGGTGTAATGTCAAGTTTTCCTGTGTCATCTTTTGTCTGAGGAAGAAAGCAGAAGCACTAACTTCTGTGATATCAACACTGCCTTTCTGTGCTGTTGCAGAAAATATGACAGAAAAATAGGGTATGGCCAGATTCCCTATAGGGAAAAAAGAGATGTCTATGTTACTCATGTTAGTGATGGCTGACATGGTATATACTTCAGCACCTCATGGCTGCAGATTTCCTTACTTAAGTTGAGGCCAGGTAACTTTTACTTCTTGCCCCATATCTTGGCCTGTGCTGTCCTTTATGTTAATGGTATTTAAGCAAATACAACTATTCAAGAGGCAAATACAGTGACTACTATAGAAGTAGTTGCAAAGTCCTTTGCCAAATCCAGTGGAGATGACCAGTACTTGAAAAAAATATATATAAGTCAATGAAGATCAGGAAAAATTAGAGCCAGAGCCTCTGTTTAAGGTCTTTTCCTATTAAATGTAGTGGGAAATTTAAATTGAAAAACCTAATGAAAATCAAGTCTTACACTGATCAGTCAGTTTCAGTTATTCACTGATATTATCTCTTTTTCGGCTGCAACCTCTCTGTGGAATGCCAGGTTATCTGTACCAGAAAGAGCTGCAAAGATTTATTCAGTGTTATCTTGGCATGTAATATGAAAGGCTATGAGCCTCAAGGCTCCCTTTCAGCATTCGCAAGTCAGTGCAGGGTGTGTTATAGCATGTTCTGCATTCATTCAGAAACGGAGAATCCTTCCTTACTGTAACACTAAAGCTAAAAATGCTTTTAGTAATGACTTACCAATGATTTCATCTTTTCCTGGTCACACAGTTTCAAAAGATTTCTTTTACAGGTGTGAGTCCATAGTTACAAGTAGTTTATGTGCCACTCTTGCAGGAGCTTGAAAAGAGTGCTCATAATCACTCTTCATCTGCTGTTCTTGCACTGAGTTTGTTGGTCTCATCATTTTCTTTGTCCTGTACTCCTGTGACAGGGCAATTGAACCAATCAGAAGATAGTAGAGTGGAGTCATTGTTTATCCATTTACCTTCTCAACTAGTACCTCTTCGTATCTCTTTTCCCACAGAAGCTCTAAAAGCATTTAAGTGTAAGTCTGTGTCCTTTCAGTCTCACTGTAGGAAATGATGCTTAGCTGAGGATACCATAACGGTAAAGGCACAGCACAACTCTGTGTAATTAGTAGTAGTGATTAGTTGCAATGGTTTTATAGCACTAGCATAGGGTGAAAATACCAGTAGAAAAAATACCACAAAATACTAAAGAAGTATCATCCAAGAATGACAATCTGAGACACGGAATAAAAGATGTTAGTTGTTAAGTAGGTGAGTTTTTGTTCAAGTGGAATGTGAACTAAATGGTGAGCTTAGAAAACATCACAAATCTAAACTGTTAATATAAATGAGACAATAACCTTGAAAAAAATCTTTTTTAACCCCCTGTCCTGCACAGAGAGAAAGTGTTGGGGTCCCTACTTATTATTTCATATTATTTTTATTGCAGTGTTTCAGACTTATTACCTTGAGATCAAACCACTGCAAACGAAAGGAGGAAAAGGTGGAAAAAGCATTATTTTTTAATTACAGATGGAAAAATAAAAAGGATAAAACTACTTTGAGTCACAATGAACTGTGGTAAAAGGGGAGAGAAATTAAATGCAAGTCTTGAGAATTTCGAGTTTATACATTGCTCACAAGACCAAACTTTTCTTTAGTGTTTAATAGTAAATTCTCCACGAAAATTCAGTTAGCCCATGCAGGATCAAGCATGATGTTAATCTGACTGAAGGGGGGTGGGATGGTGAAAAAGAATTAGAGGGAGAAAAATCCCCCAACCAGTAAACCCAAAGCTAGGGTAAGGAGTGACGTTACCAAAGATTTTTGGTAATAAAAAAGAAGCCATTTTAATGCTGAGTTGAAAGCAGTCTGGAGTAAAGCTAGAATTGAAACATATTTGCTTACGTACATGCCAGGTTAAAATTCAGTCTATTAAGATTGCTTCAGAAATCTTCTTTTGATTCCAGCAATCACATTGTGGTCACTTGTCATCCTGCTGCACTAAATATGCATTGGGAAAAGGGAATCTTTATGACAAAGTAAAGTATATGTGAGATGCAAGAAAATCTCAGATACAGGGAAGTGCAGAGTTAAGTTGGCTGTTGCTGAGGTATTGGAGTTTCAGCCAGAAAGTTCTTTATCTCCCAGTAAGACATCGAAGTTTCTATGGGACTGCGATAGCAAGAGTGGCAAATAAAACCTAAAAGCTGGGGAAGTTTTGTGACAAAGCCATTAACTATGCTTGCTTCCCCTCCTTTATTTTTTTTCCTTGTATTAATTGTATTAAATGCAATGAAGCCTGGAAAATAGAATTTTAATGCATAAGGTCAAGGCATCCAGATATACCGAGATTTAGGTTCAACAGTAATTAAAATATGACCAAGAAAATTATTTGTTTAGAATTACAACTGGGAAAATAGTGAAGGAAAAGAACAGTGCCTAAATATATCATTTTTCAAAGATCCTGTCTTTTTAAAAGTGTGTGTGTGTGTAT
Source organism: Psilopsiagon aurifrons (assembly GCA_025447955.1). Taxonomy (NCBI): domain Eukaryota; kingdom Metazoa; phylum Chordata; class Aves; order Psittaciformes; family Psittacidae; genus Psilopsiagon; species Psilopsiagon aurifrons. Next base: position 59,684 of record JAOEHY010011318.1, read on the forward strand.
ATATATATATATATGTAAAATGTATATCTACATGTCTGAAGAGATTCATATTTTAACTTTGAGGAAGAGTGAGAAAAAGAAAATCAAGAGCAATGTCATTGCCTAAAGACTAACTTTATGATGCTTTCCATTCCAGATCTGTTGCAGAAGCCACAGAAGTTGATCTCAACATGAGAGTTGGACTGCATACAGGCAGGGTGCTCTGTGGGGTCCTGGGTCTCCGAAAATGGCAATATGATGTCTGGTCAAATGATGTGACTTTAGCCAATGTGATGGAAGCTGGAGGATTGCCTGGGTAAGTCTGGAAATAAACATAGAATAAGAAACAGAAACCTGTATGGGTGAAGAATTTAGCTCCTTCTTTGAGGCACGTGCTACCCATAAAGGTAATGTTTAGTAACAGCAATTAACATATTATGTGATTTATCCTATGGAATTCACAAAATTATCTTGATATTTACATTAGTAATAGGCTGAAATAGAAGCAAAACATTTCCAAGCAAAATTCTTATTAGAAGCTGCCAAATAAAAAGAGTAGGAATGAGGCAGTGCTAGGAGTGCAGGAGTGCTAGACTTTCTCCATTTCATGTGTAAAAGTAAAGACCTTTAGTTATTCCAGGAAATATTTTTCCTTGCACCTCTATGTATGTGGAGGTATGAGCCTTACTCCTTTTACATGGTAACGTTTCCAGCAGCAGTAGCTTGCTACAGAAAAAAACCTGTTTATGGACTCAAATACTGATGGTGTGTGTGCGAGTGATACAGTAGCACATAAACCTGCAGCCAGCCCATGGGGCATGTCCTGGAATTTAAGTACTCCTTGAACCGCCTTGGACTCAAATGCACGCAGAACACTTTCACGAAGGTGCGTTGGTGTGCTTCTTTGTGCAGCTCCCATTTGGACTGGGACCTACCATCCTCTGTTGGATTTTTGTGAGTTCATGGTTTGCTGAACAGGGGGACAGTGAAACCTCTTAATTTCTGTGATTGAGTGAATTTCTGTGTTCCATACATCTGCCTCAGACAATTTTGTCAGTGTGCTTGGGATGTTCCTTACCTTGGGGCTTTCCAGCAAACAAAAATGTAAACGCATGTTTAATAGAGGAAAGCTGCAATAGCTTTTCAGACATCTTCTGTGAGGACATTGCAAATATAAGGAGTCTTTTGGGAGAAAACGTAAGGATGGTTTTCAGCATAATAAAACTCTCCAATAGTGTCAAAGATGGCTGTGCTGCCAAAACAAAGTGAATTAAAAAGCTTCCTACAAAGCAGTAAGTGAATGGAAAAGTCAAAGCCATGAAGGGGAATAGAAAAATGAGTTTCTGCTTAATGCATAGGAAGGATTCAGAGTGTGAAAAAGCAAGTTTCAAAGATCAGGATGTTTCTCTAAGCAGGCAGTGAGGTAAGCATGGAGGAGAGCCACACAGCTTGGAAGGTGATATGCAGACTTCCACTTGCTACAAATCAATAAATCTGCAGATGTTTGGACAGTCAAGAGTTATCTTCCTGTTCACAGCTCAAGTTTGGAAACTGCATGCAATGGGAGTATTTCTATGTTCTATTTGGCTGCAAAGACAAAGCATTTTTTACATCAAAATTGGATTTTGCACATAATTTGTCCTCTTTATGATCTCCTGCTTCTGTTTCAGTAGCAACTTGATCATAATATATCTTTCCTTTAAACAACAAAGTCCTCTTTTTCTCTTCAGGAAAGTTCACATTACAAAGACCACCTTAGAGTGCCTAAATGGAGACTATGAAGTCGAGCCAGGATATGGTCATGAAAGGAATAGTTTCTTGAAGAAGCATAATATCGAAACATATTTTATTGTGCCATCCCATCGTAGGAAGGTAAGCTCCACACATTCCAGCTTTTTCTGTGGTGTTTTCATAAATTAACAACTGTTCTGTGTTATTCTGAAAGCAGAGGCAATACTAGTATTTCTGATTTCTGAAAGCTCTTCAGATTCTATAATCATTCTATCAGAAATCACATAATGTTACTCAAAAATGTCAATTCATTCTTCCCTTCCTTCCTTCTCCCTTCAAAAGGGTGTTTCAGAATATTAATGCTCACAGCTTGGCTGTTTTTCTTTCTATTTTTCTTTACTCTTTCATTTCCATGTCCCCATTTTACTTGGGCTCTCAACAGTTTTTACATCATTTGCAATACTGGTGGCTCCTTTACTGGACCTGGAGGACTCCTGATGAATAGACACAGAAAAGATAGTATTTACAGGTATGGCACGCCCACAGCAGAAAGGCTAATGAAATGAATTCATTAGTGATTGAACTAACAATCCCTGAAAGTCTGGATATGTTGCTGTGTGGCCAGCCTGTACAACACAAGCCCTTTTATCCAGGTCAGAGGAAGAGGCTGCTGTCAACCATCCTGCTTTTGAATGTAGATACCACTGTACCATAGATCAGGTATTTATGTTGAAGCTGAGTACATTTTGTGGGATCATTACAACAAATAATATGCCCTCTGTCCAGAATATGCATGTTCTTTTCTCCTGCCACACTGAGCTGCTCGTGATAGTCTCAGTGCTTGCTTGCTCTGTCATCTCAGACTCCCGCAGTGATTTTGGTCATCCCTTTCTTATCTGAGCTGCCCTTCCCTCCAGATTTTCTTCAGCTTTCCTCTCCCTTCAGCTTCTTCCTTTTGTCAGACCCCTGGACATGTACCGGGCATAAGACAGCAGTACCATTGAGGGACAATAACGTTTTGTGCTATTTTCTTCTTTTTGGTGGAGAACAGAAAATGGAAAGTGTGAAAAGAATAAGGTAAGAGAAGATTTTAGCTCATTTGAGCAGGAACTTAATTTCTTAGATGTTGCTCGGGATTTAGCCACCCTGATGGAGATGGAGATGAATGTGTCTGTTTGTTCTAACCACATATGAATATGAAGAACAGAGGCACAGCAGTGTGATGGCAATATCTAGAATCTCAGCATGTGATGAAAGTGGTGACTGGTTTTCCAACAAGTTCATTTATAGTCACACCTTTCTTCCTCAATCGGTTACTGAAGTTAGGGCAGCCTTTTGTTCAATGAAAAAAAAATTGTGACCTCAGTAGGAGTCTTGAAAGTCCATAATCATCAGGTAAACACATTCAGTTTGGTCCAACCTTTTCCATGTCAAATGAGGCTTGTCTTAAAAGTTGTCTGCAATGACATGTTTACAAGCCAAGAGGAACTTTATTACTCTTTATCTCAGCCAGACAGCTTGGGATACAGACTTTTGCACTCTTATCGTCTGAGGCTCTGCCCAAACAAGGTTCATTCAGGGATTTGATCTTTAGAGGGAAAATTGTAATATCCAGTTCTGAAAGTATGAAACCAGTACGGACCAACTTATAAGGTGATGTGAGAGGTCCATGCTTGGGGGTGTTAGCCAATGGATGTTTGACCAAAATGCAACCAGGAAAAAACAGGTCATCTTGAGTTCCATGCCTGCAGTCAGCTGCTTGGTCTGAATTTGCGGACTTGCAGAGTTTTTCTGGAAATTTTGGAAGTTCAGTCACCAGGGAATTTGATTCTGGAAGTGAAAGATCCTGTTCATTTACTCCAGAAAGGCTGCTGCAAGGGTGGGGTTTTTTTATGCACTTCCTCTAAAGCATCTTATTATTAGAGAGATGGGGTGTTCTCATTCACTGTGAAAATCCTGCAATCTCATCTGTAGCAGTTCTCAGCTGCTGTGAATGTTTTAATTTGTTTTTAGATAGTGTGAAAGAAAACAGGTGGGAAGACAGTGAGCTAGATCTGCTTTGGCAGCCAGGGAGAGATTTTTCTGGTGGCTCTCTTAGAACCAGAATTAGTTTGTAGATCAATTAATCCCAGTAAAGAAGAAAACATAAGGGAGAGATGAATTAAGGTAGGTGTATTGCTTAATGCTGCCAGGTATGTTTGGGTTGGTTTTCTGTTGTTTTCACTCCTAGAGCATTATGTATAATTCCATTTCCCATGTTTTTATGTATGAGGCTTTGTTTCATATTGAGAAGAGAAATATTTAATTTAGGAAATTGTTGATAGGTTGATGCACAGAGACAAGGAGAGAGAAAAGTGAATAAATATGGCTATTAAATAAAGAAACTGTGTCGTGTCAACTCCACTGCATTTACCAGTGATTGAGGAATAGAATCTTAACATTCCCATATTAAAGTAAACCAGGTCAATGTATGTTTAATGTGCAAGGACGAGAGCCTACTACTGTGTGATCATGGATTTTTTTTTGTCTTTGCAAGATTGCTGAGAAACTGCAGGTGAGAAATGACCGATGAGTTTGTCATCAGCTGCATAAACCAAATACCATCTCACCCAAGTGGTGCCAATGATGGGCTTGTGGAAGTTGCAGATGCTGCAGTAAAGCTTGGCTAACATTAGCTCTCCGACGTGCATGAACGGTGTGTCAGCCAAACTGGTACAGAGAAACTCTTTGTGAATTGTACTGGTCTTGACTGGCTTCTCCTCTGCGCTCACAGATCAATCAGCATGTCAGTTCACTGTTTCTTAGAGTACACCACACATCTCCTGACTTCATATACTTGCATACTGATCACTGGATCACAAGCTGCATACTACTGTATTTACCTTCAGAATAAATGCCTGCTGTCCCCTCCTACTCTGATTCAGTCATTAGCTCTTCAGGGACATACAAACAGAAGGCTGTCCATGAAGCACAGACAAGATAAGAGTTTCTTTAGGTGAATTCAAATATCTGTTGGTTTAATGTTGTATTTCTTCCTCCAGAGCCTCAGTAGCTGAAATGCAGGCACATTTTTTATTCTTTATGCATCATCTCTGACATTAATGTGAACTGACTTGATCAGGTATGATGCCAAGAGGAATGAAAGTCAATTCTATGAGCAACAGATGGCCATGAATCTGTTGAATTTGGAAGGTAAATAGGCCCACTTAGGGTTTTTACAATTTTTATTTATTTATTTAGGAGACACATACCCCACATTCTCCCATATTTAGTCTGACAGGAAGTTCTTTATCAGAAATACCACCCAAACCAAGAATGAGGAACAATGTAGGATGATTCATTCATGTACTAGTTATGTTTTAGACATGAACACATTACGAAGTATTCCATTATTTTTTTTAATATGTGGCTGAATCAGCCAACAACCACAGTATTTTGATCTGATCCGATATAGAAGTTTGGTATAAAAGATAATGTGGGAGAACCCTCTTAAGGGGCCACTGAGGGAATACTTTATTTTTTTTTTTTGTTACAGGTTTTATTTTGGTGGAGATTATATTAATCTACTGTTATTATTAAGCAGCAATTATGCATGTTTGGCTGAGTAAAGAGCTTCTGAGAAAACTTAAGTAATTTATGTGATTTCCAAAGGTGTACACAAAATTTTGAAGTCAAATTCTTTTGCTGGCCATCATAGTTAAAAATTGTTGCAAATTCATTTTTTTAATGCAATACAAAATGTTGCAGTGCCCTGCCAAAGTTTCTAGTTCTGAAAATGCACATTTCTTTTTAGTAAAGTTTAATTGTTTTCATACTATTTTATTATTATTTATTATTTATTTATAGTGTACATTTATTATTTATATATTATATATTGCATATTTAGTATTTATACTATTTATATTTATTTCTTATTTATAATTTATTATTATTGATACTACAGCTTATAGTGATGTGGGCCAAAACAAGATTTGAAAAGTTTGATTAATGTAACTGGCTACAAGGCTGACATGCTCATGAATATCTTGGACTTTTCGAACAGGTCTGATCCAGTTAGAGAAACAGATCTCTTTCTAATACGTGAAATATTCATGGTACCCTATGCTTTAAACACATGGACATTTTTTTAGTTTCAAAAGGTCCTGGCTTTCTGAAGCATTGTAAATATTAGTGCATGTGGATGTTATATCAGGGCAAAAAGTCTAGGCCAGATACTTTAGTATCAGAGCCCCGTACAACAAGTTTATAACTTTCCTTAGACCCAGATAATACCTTTATCCATTAATGATTCCTCTGTAATCTACCTGACTAAGCTTGTTCTGATTTTTAAGCCGTATGCTTAAAATTTGATTTATGGTATTTTTTTAATAGGCTGGATCTGATTTCATTAGAATTCTTTATTCTGTCATTGTCAGCTCTGACAGCGGTTGTAGTCTCAGTTTTACAGCTTCTATAGCTGGCTCTCAGAAGCACAGCAGAGGTAGTGAGCTTAGCTGGACTGTACTTGACTTCTGTGGTTGCTCTAGAATGTAGGATTCTCCTGCAGTGTTACATTTCCTGAGGTTTGGCCACAAACTTGGTGATAACTGGGTGATTTCGTATTTGGTTGGGCTTACTTTTTTTGCAGCAGTTCTCTCTGATGGCATCTCTTTAGCTTTGAAAAGACTCATTGATTTCAACAGCCCAGCACAGACGATTAAACAAAATTCCTAAGGTACTTTTGCAGACAGCTAAGCAGTGGTCAGAAGTGGTCAAGTGTTTGTGAGGGGAAATGTGTTAATTTTTGCATTTACAGAAGTGAGCCTGCCATCACTGTTACTCATTGCCAGCTTAAGGTAACCAGTTTCAGTAAAGTAACTCTGCCAGCTCCAGAGCTAAGGCAAAGACAAATAATGCTGTAGATCATTCACAAGAAGCAGTAGACCTGTGTCCAGAAAAGGGGGTCATAAAACTGATATGAATAGCACACAGTGACGGAAATTCATGAGAAGGCCATGAAAGCAAGTGCTACATCTGTTTGCCCTTTGGAAACTAGCTGTTTCTCTGGAAAGGCTGACATTTCTCTTTCCTACCTTATCACATAAATACAAAGCCATGGCAGACAGTCTCAGAAAATCCTTTCTGGAGCTTGGACAGCCCTGCTCTATTATCTGAATTCTCTGAGTAATGCTATGACCAAATTCCCAGGTGACAGGGTCTAACTATTTTTCCTGAATCCTTGTTTTATTTAGTTATGCAGCCAGAAGGAAGCAGATGCTGGTTGGAGATATGGCACTCTGTCTCCTGCCTGGTGTTGAACCATATCCTAAACATTTCAATGCAGACAGCTAAAATTTCAATTCTATTTTCATCCAAACCAAAATGCCAGCAATCTCTTTGAAAGGAGAAGGTAGAGCAGTAGTTGAGGAAGACAAGAGCATTTTTTTCAACGTTAGGATTTCAGGAAAACTAAATTGAAAGCCTGAAGGTTCAGGAATCCTCTCAAGAAGCAAACACAACTCGGGAGCTTTCGATGGAAAATACTATTTAAAATGGAAAAGGTCCTGCAAACCGAAGAAATGTAGAGCAAGTAACTACACCACACACCTGCGGCATAATTTCTTATGAGCTGCAGATGGATTTAGCGGCTCAAAAGGTTGATCACTTAATTTCTTTGACTCATGATCCGATAGGCAGAAATTCAGCAACCTGAGATCAGTTCTAACTTGCATGACACCGTCTGCAAGAAAAGTGGCAAAGGCTGTCACATCATTTTCATCTGTTGCTGTTTCATCTAGCATAAACAGATGGGATTTTAAGCTTCCTGCATTGCAGTCCTGTCACCAAGGAGTTATAGGAAATAAACACATTTTCTATCGCTCTGCTGCTTGAAAAGGCAGTAACTTTTGACTTGAAGTACAACATCCTCCTTTACTGTTAATCAGCTTTGTTGCATGAAGGAGTTGATCTGCCTTCAATGTTAAAACAAATTACTAGGAATCGTATCTTTCCAACACCAACTGACAGGTTTTGTCTGCTTATGTCTTCCCTGTGAATGAGTTGGTTCTTGTTTTCCCCAAGCATGGAATGAACTTTGTACAATATAGCACATAGAAAACAACATAGGTTCATGATAGCTTTTTTTGTGTTGTATGGATGAAATACATAGTGACTCCATGTGCTTGCCTTTTGACTTTGTTCATAAATCACTTTTACATGTGAATCACTATTAGCAACTGGCATGTTGCACTGGAATAACTGCTCATATACCCTCTTGAGATGCTTTCTACGTCTTAAGAATACTTTCATCTATCTTTATAGTGTGAAGCAATGTGTGTTTATAATCCATGTATTACTAGGGTTTTTTATAGCAGCTTGTTGGATTTTTGTCTGACCTGATTAAAAGGTAGTATCTTGACATCACCATGTGAACAATAACTAAAGAAAAAGAAGGCTACAGAAGGAACAAAATAAACCTGTGTGAAGCAACAGGTCTAAAATTACTGCACTTAATTCTTTTTGATTTAGTATTTCCATTCAAATTGAAGTTCCATCTATACTTGTAGGAAGTTTCCTTCTCTGCAATGTTAATTTGATTTAATCACTGCGGTTATACCTATATGAACATACCACACTGTTCTCAGATTCTCCTTCTTTTTCCAAACATGTACAATTCCTGTTCTCCACAGAGCACTTCTGGCCCAGTAAATCCATCCATATGGCTGGCAGCTCCCTACGACTGCTTTGCATCTGACTTTCACAAAAATACCCAGTCTACTTTGTCTCAAGAGAGTTTTCATGGTCATTGTAAGTTGTCAGCCTTCTGGACTAGTTCATTCTGAGGGTATTTTATCTTAAGTGACCATATGCTTTCCAGCCCTTCTGGAGTGCTAGAGCTCTGATACCTGGACTCTAAGTAGTAACAGAAGAAGGGCTCTCTGCAATTAAGGCAAGGCTTTTGAAAACTTCTTCAACTACTCAGATAAACCCTCTCCTTTGCCAGCATGCAGACAGCAAAAACATATTTGACAAAATTGTTCTAATTTGAAATGCCCCAAGTGAAGCATACAAGCCCAAAGATGGGCACACATTGATTTCTGCTTTCAGATGGATGACTACCTGCAGCTACTGCTGCCGCCACAACTGGGACATTCGAGGATGGTGTTTGCTCCCAGTGGCTGACAGCTCCTACCAAGGAACTTAACTAGAAATCTGAATGTATAACTTGGGCATTTCACCCCAGACACACCTTATGAAATCTAATTTAACAGATAGACATGCAGCCTTTTAATGGAATCTCTAGCTTGTATCTGGACAGGTGCTGATTTGTGCCTGAGGCACTGCATTGCACAAGTTGTGGGAATATAATGCACCCCAAAGCTGCTTATGTTAGCACCCAACAAACACAGGCAGAGGAATGGTGTCTGTGTTGCACAGTGTGTTGCTGTCCATCTTCAGGATTATTTCTGCATTGCTGCAAAACTGCTAGAGCATTGTTGTCAATGTGACAGAACATAGCTTGGGCTGTCAGCGATGGTGGAACTATTAACGTGTTCTAACATCGATTTCCTCTCTTCTTTTTCTTCTTCCAGACATATGGAATCTGTAGTAGGGGGAAGCATGGGGCACTGCTCTAAGATTTACTGATCTCTTAGAAATTGTTTTAGTCTACACAGTTGCTGAAAACTTTTTCTGTGTCAGGCAAGTGGCCAAGCTATTCTGAATATTAAGAGTTTGTCTTATAGAAGCTGTGTTATTTACTGGTAAAAATAACTAATATGCTTTCCTGACAGACAGCTGAGGTATAAGTAAAATGTGTCATGAGGGCAGTAGAAAAAGATGGAAAAAGTATATGTCTGATGATTTTAACTGTAAGAAGGGTAAAAAGCCAAATAAGATTTGTGCACCTATCTCAGAGCAAAATGGTGTGCAGATATTAACAAATACTGCTAACCAAGAGGCATGGTCCTGCCTGCCTGAAGAGAGAAAACACAGATAGACATAATACTTACAGCTTTGATGATTTCTGTAAATGTGCTTCGTATGTCATTAGTGTCTTCTTTCCCATGACATTTTAAGCACTGTAGTAGAACATAGCCAGAGGAGCAACAGACTGCTGCTGTTCCTGAGAATCCCAGATAAGCACCAGTGAATCCCTTACCAGGGTATTACATGAGGTTCAAACACTGGGGTGTTTTCCCAGGATTCTAATCAGCACTTGGTTTGTTGTCTGCATACTTAAAGATACTCACAAAGCTGTAGATAGTCTGACTGCTCTCAGAGTGCTCTGCTGGAAAATCCCAGCTCTTAAACTTGTTTTCCAGCTGTATTGCAACAACCAGCCAACTGTCCCTAACATGATGAAGAAAATGAACAGTGAACAGAATAAAAGGTGATCCCAAGGGTCATACAGAAGTGTGAAAGTAAAATGCATTACAAAAAGTGAGCTGGAATGAGAATGCTGCAGTCCAGTTTCCTTGTAATGCTGGCCTGGAACAAGTTCAGAAACAAGGCAGAGTGAGAGACATTGGGGTTTTTTTAAGTCTGTTTTAACAGACTGTACTGCATTTCTTGCCTGTAGAAGAGGATAATAGCAGAAGGTGAGATTACTTAGATATTCCACTCTGAAGTTCACTGTGTCACAAGCGGTGTTCTGCTGTAAAAGTAGTAATAAATAAGGGATGTGATTTGTGAGATGAAAGTTGGAAAGAATGCCTTTGTATTTTTAATATTGTGTATATAGAATAGTAAGATGGAAAATCCTCAGTCCCAGTGCAGAATCTCTGTGTCCTGCAATCACTAGATTAAAAAAAATGCCCCAAGCATATAAATATATATAATGATTATACATATCTATTAATTATATTAATAGATATGAAATTATGCATGCTGCCAGTACGCCTGGCTTGTGTGTCCTGCAATGTCCTTTGTGTGGCCAGGTTCTTGGACACCCATGGAGAACCGTAGCTATGTGTGTTCCACACATGTTTGCAGCATCACACAGTACCTGAATTTGGAAGGAGCCTTTGGAGTTATGTGGTCGACTTTCCTACTCAAAGCATGGCCAGCCTCACAGTTAGATCCACTTCTGAAATTGCACATTGCTGAGAGCAGCTCCTTTGTGTGAGTGCTTAGTGTTTCCCTGGCTGGAGATTCCACAGCCTCTCTGGGCAGCCTGCTCCCGCACATGATCATCCTCACAGTGAAAACTTATGTTTGTATCAAATAGGAATTTCCCTTGATCTAGCCTATGCTCATTGTCTCTTGTGCTTCTTCTGAGCATTTCTACATTGAGTGTGGCTCTCTCTTCTCTTCAGTTGCTACTTAGGTGGTTGAAGATAGAAGGCTACGAAGAGATCTAATTGCTCCCAGCTAATGAACTGAATTCCCACAGATTCTTTTCATATGTCATATGCTTTAGAACCCTGATTTGTTTGCTGAACCTTTGCTGAACTCACTCCATTTTGTCGCTGTTTTTCTCCAAGGAGCCCAGAAGGAGACACACTACTCCATTTTTTTTCAGTGACCTGAGCTGACTCCAGACAGCTGGAAAGCTCCCTTCTATTTCCAACATACAAAGGTTGATATAGTATCTGCTGATAAGATTTATAAACAAAAATTGATGCATTGGTGGTGTGAGCTAAAAATGCTCTACTTACTTCTTTGAAGATATGGTCAGGAAAGTGCATGAATATACATGTTTGGGGAAAAGACACGTTGGTGTGCCAGGGTCACACTGCCTGAGTGAGCCCGGCTGTATTCATTCCAGGTTTTAAAGTTGCAGGTTAATACAGAAACACATCTGTAATAAGAAATTTGCATCAAGCAAGGTCTAAGTTCTGTCTTCGGAGGACTTCAAATCCTTACAGGTGGATATAGTCAGGCCCCCCGGTTCACCTTTCTGAGTCGTGTTTTCCTCAATCTTTCACTTCTAAGACATTCTACCTATTGCTTGCTGCTCTTGCACCTTTACTGTGGCAGTTCATAATGAAGGCTGTCAAGCAGCTTCTGCAGCTCTCTACTTACTGAAGAGCATATTTTCCAGCCAATCTTATGGAGACCTAAAACTGAAGTTGTTGACCTAGTTAATGCAATGTCCACAATGAAAGGTTTGGGCAAAGAAAGAACTAACGATCTCTTGAGATATGGTTCACCTGTACACCTCTATGTATTCCATTTCATCTCTGTCTTAAAAAGGTGAAGCAAAATGCAAAACTGGAGGGAGTTTCAAGGAAGTTACTAATTTTTGTTGTGTCAAAAGGTTGATATGGAAGCTAAATAAAATATATAGGACTTTTAGAGGAATTAGGGCTAGGAAAAATTGGGAAATTTTATAAGTAGAATACATGTCCAGAAAGTATGGTTTATCTGTTGGGAATGGTAGCTCAAAAGCTTATCATATCTGCCATACTCAAGCATAATAACTTTCTCTTTAGTGTCCTTAGGAATACTTATTTACTATGTGGATATCCTTGTTAGAGTATCTTCTATGCTGTTATTGCAGTACAGGAGGAAGTCTTCTGCCATAAAGCCCTCAAAAGAAGGGGTTCATGTTGGGAATCGCTTCATGGCCACTTGTTAAACTATCACTTGTACAGGTGATTACACACTAGATACATGAGTGTCCTTTTAAACTCTAGCAAATGACCATGCACTACTGTGCTGGTGATGCTGCCTGGTTTCAATCGGGTTTTTAGTGCACAACAAAGCACATGTGCATACCTAGACACCTTCCCACATTTGAAATGTGTCACATGTTTATAACGTTGCTACATGCTAATAAAAAACTACGTATACACAAGTCATTCTTGTGTTTCATAGCCACAGTGTAGCTGACTAAACAGAGTATTGGTAGATCAAGAGGATATACCCTTGATTCTCAAGAAAATGCAAGTGCGTAGCTGTATGAGTTGTTTAACATGGCATGTTTAGCATGGCAAACCTGTACCTGAGGTGCCATTCAAAATAGAAGCAGTATCATTTTCCTGTCTCTCTAAATTTCAGTATCCATGAAAACATGCTCTAAACAAATGCTTCTTTCTTCATTCCTTGATCTCTGAAGTAATGACACAAGCTTCTCTAGTAAGTCATAGTATTATGAAGATTGAGCAGCGAATCCTTAGTGCCATTCATGGTTTTTAGAGCATTTGAGTAAAGTTTTTTGGCGTGTGATTTGCTTTGCCTTTTGTACCCAGGAACACCAGGGACCAAATCCTCTGTGCTTCTTTATTTTTCTGTTCCAGGAAAGATTAGTGTTACAAGCTCTAATTCCCATAGTGTGGTAGCATGGGGTCCTTCCACATTTCCCATGAACACTGCTTTACCCATTCCACACGCCAGAAGCATGAATAAGATTTGTAAAAATACCGAGGGTAGAACAAAGGATCACTCTTATTCTGATCTGTGAAAGTGAGTATGTGCTAAGGGTTTACTGAAGTCAGCAAGAGTTAAATACATGCTGATGAGTTAACCAAGGAAATATTTGTCCTTGCTGAACTGGGAGCTGTGCGGTAAAGGGAAGACATTATACACAACCCTTTCAGAATATTCTTCTATGGTATAACACTTCTTGCTTTGAAGAAAGATGTAAGATACAACCTCAGTAACTCACAGCCTCCTTTAGAGCATGTATGCAAGTGTATCTTTAAAGAAAAAGCTATCTTCTGATTTTAACAGCCTTACCTATGGCTGAAGCAACAAAATAAGAAATAAGAAAAGGCTGAAATTATATTTTTTTAACATTAATTAATAAAAATGCTCATTTTTGCCTTATTTTTTCCTGTATTCTTCCAGAATTTATTTCCAGAAGTTAAAGAAATACAAATATTGCCTCTTTCAGAGTTTGTCATTGATGTGCTCTTTTAATAGACGATATTTCTATGTAGAAAAGAGGTTCCAAAATGTGAAGAATGTGCTTAAATACTGTCTGTTCAAGAGATTCTTTATATCTCAGGTTAAAAAAGATGAGTTAATCTTCATCTGCAAATACACAATGTTTATCAAAATGTGTTGCTGCTTGGTTGCAATACTGCTTTGTTCCAACCACCAGATGGGGGAAACGTCAGCAAGCACATATGTCTGCATGGGAATAGAATCACAGAATCATAGGATGGTTTGGGTGGGAATAATGACATGATTTTAAAAGCTGTTTTCCTGACCAACAGATATTTCCTGGACTGATTCTCTCAGACATTAAGCCTGCCAAAAGAATGAAGTTCAAGACAGTCTGCTACTTGCTTGTTCAGCTCATGCATTGTCGGAAGATGTTCAAAGCAGAGATTCCTTTCTCCAATGTCATGACGTGTGAGGATGATGATAAGGTAATCCATGTGGGCTTTTCAAGCATCTGTTCCAGGGCCACGTTCAGCAGACCTGCTCTGAGAATGTATGGATGACCTGACCAAATGATAGAGGAGTTTCTGGTGTTCCTGCTGAAGCTAGGTCTGTCTAATGTCCACAGCCTTCTCACAATATAGATAGAACTTAATTATAACATGCCTCAAATTTGGAGCTCTTGTTGAGCAAGCCAGCACAGGTAGCCAATGTTGCTTCTATTAAGGGCTTCCTTCAGAGGAATTAGCTTCTATTCTCTTCTGTTCCTGCAGTTTCCTAGAGCTGATCTTTTGCATCATGAGTCCATCACAGTGAAACTGATAGCAGCAAATGCAAAGTAACAGAATAATTTTGTGTCTCAAGATGGTTCTCTAAGAGCTAAAAGGCAGGTGATAAGCTAAAAACCCTCTTTGTTCCTAATGCAAATCCGAAATACAAAAGTCCGTAGTACAAATAAAAATACTGCTTTTGTGTATTGGCTTGTAATGCCGTAACTCAAAATTGCCAGTAGCCTGGTTTACTTCCTTTTCTGTATGTGGATCTACCCCAAAATATATGGAGAAAATACTTTTGTCGAGTTGCTCACTCCACTTCCTTTGCCAGCAGGTGGCAATATTACATAGGTCACTACGCCAGTGCTCCAAAGTAACGCATGTGTGCATAGGAGCAATCAGTTTAGATGTATTACTAGGCTGGCTGCTCCCCCTTTTGTTGTTTGGATTTATTAAAATAATATACATTTATGGAAGATCCAGTCTAAACCTTACTTACAGAAAGCATTCCAGTTTCTGTACTTTGGATTTCACATGTACTCATGTTTCTTCTGTGGGAAAAAGGGAGGAAAGTACATCAGTTCGTATATGATGCAGTTTCAGTGAAGACTTTCAGAAACTCCAGATTTTATGCTGAAATTTTCCATGTACTAGGCCTTCCAATTGTGAATCAGCACTGTTGTTTGAGAATTTGAACAAAGTGACCCCAACATTCCTTGAAGCATATGCAATATTTTACAGTGTGTCTTATTTGCATGTACGTATAAATATGGTAGTTCACATAGAAAACCCTGATAAGGGTCTTTTAGGGACCTGATGAAGATTGTCTCATGTCAGAACATTTACAATGAAGTTCTGCAATTCCATCTTTAACTGAAACTGTTTTCTGAGCTTTTGTACCTAACGCGTAACATTTATTGTGGAGCATGATGCATGATTTTAGTGTAACTACACTGTTTTGCAGTGCAGGGTTGCTTCAGAGATATCAGTCCTCACATCGTGTAAAACAAGCTGTGGCTATAAAGGCTTTGAAGCTAGCACATTACTGCAGCATTTATTTATTTAATTGTTGAGAAATATAAATACTGGGTCTTGATGACAATTAAGACATAATATAATGTAAGTCTGCTTGTGAAATAATAACAGAGATAAAAATAAGAAACCTAGTGAAAATAAGTGTATGTAAGCAACAGCTATTTTAATTAAAGACAGTAACTTTAACTCTATTTTAAATTGGCAGAATAAATGAATTTATTTCATAGAAATATTAGAATGTTTCATATATCAGAATAGCTCCCATTGTCTACCCTCATTCCAGATTTTAAAGAAGAGAAGCATTTTGAGGGGATTTTAATGCTGTTTTACTCACCCCTATTATTATGCTGTAGGTTTTAATTTGGATTATAAAAAATCCCCAAAGATGTACTTTCTGCTGCACCTTAAGCAACACATATGCTACCTAGTTGTTGGTTTTAAAGAGAAAAGTTGGATATTCTTAACAACATTCCTGCAAGCACTCAGTTTCCCCACAAATTTATGGGGCAGTTGTCTTCTGCAAGAGAACAGTTTTATCTCCATTTAGAAACATTTGGAATAGTTGTTTTGCTGACAATTGAAGATTTTTATTGTGGCTAACAGAACCCTTTCAAATCTTCTGAACAGATTTGAAAGCTCTAATCTATGTATGTCCACAGGATTATTTTTTATGTTTAAACATTTAGTTCTTACACCACAGGCAACTTAACAACTAATGGGATCTGATAGTTTGAACAAAATGTCTCAAGTAGCCTCATAATTGTTTAATGCTGGTATAACCTGCTTTCTACATAAAAAGCCAGCAAAGCAGAACTTGGAAAGTTATTTTATCTGCTAAGGTCCATTCTCCTTCATAATCAGAAAACTAAGGTGTCAGTCAGCAGTTAACCCTTCCCACTGTTCATAAGTATTCAGGTATAATTTACATATAACATAAGCTATGTAAGTTAATGAACTGCTGTAGTTCATTATTTGTTCACTGATGAGGCTCTCATGAGAGCTTCTTGTGGAATAAGACAGGAAACCACCATTCTTGCAGAATTACTTAAATAGCAATCACCACCTCCTTTTACCATCTGTTTTTAAAGGATATTTTGTAGTATAGCTTTGGAAGAGTGGGCTATTAAGTACTGACTGATCTGAAGAGAGAAATCTGATGTACTTTTGTAACAGCTTGCTGACACTCTGCTGATTATATCCTGAGCCAATGTTGTCCTTATCCCTGAGCAGACTTGTCATTCATTTCATAACGATTTGAACTGTCTTCCTGAACTCTGCAGATGTTAGACAAAAAGTATTCCTTTAGCCGTATAAAAATAGTACAGCTTGTCTGAGTTTGATTGTCAAAACTCTTCTGGGAAGTAAGGCTTGACTCCCTTTGAGGTGAACAGGACATCAAGGGATGTCTCTTCCTTCTCAATGTGCTAACCATTAGGTGACTGGTTTTTCTTTTACAAGATTGGCCTACATCTTTCTCATTCTGTGTTTAAAAAATGCTGCATCTACAAGAGTATTTTGGGAAGTCCCAAAGCCTTTCAGTGTGATGGGGCACGGGCAGTCATACTAGTGCAGATCTGGCTTTAATGGTTTAGATCATAGAGTCATAGATCCATAGAATAGTTTGGGTTGGGGGGGACCTTCAAAGCTTATCTAGTACAACCCTTTGCACTGAGCAGGGACATGTTCAACTATATCAGGCTGCCCAGAACTACATTCAGCCTGGCCTTGAGTGTCTCCATACCACAGTGCCTTCGACTGAAGGTTACCACCAGTGTACCTGAGAAACTGCTCACCATCTTCTGAGTGCTTTTGTGAAAAGTGAGACATTGTCTATAAAGTCCCTTTCAGATACTCTCTGTGATAAATCTTTTGCACTGCAAAGGAGTGATCATCCTGTCAGTTGTGCTATCTCAGCCGTAGAGGAATTAACCCCAATTAGGCATAGGTTAGCTCTGATAATTTATTGGAGTGCTCCATCTGGATCTGCGAGTGCAATTAAGGCATACCCAAGAGGTCTTAACAAGAGAGCCACGTGGCTAAGTTAGGGATAGGAACACTTGAGATTTCAGACCCTCTGAAGTCACACGTGGTCTTTGTGCAAGAGGTTAAAGAAATTTACCTCTTCAAAATGCATATTCTTACCTAGACAGTCTTGGACAGTCAGACTTTCTTGTGTCATAAAGAGCATGGTTGTCTTGTCCTCGCAATGTCCACGTCTTCAGTCAGAAAAAGAATACTCTCATTATTTTTCTAGGTAAAGTCACACTGCTGTGGATGAAACTGAGTATTTGCTCAGTGGCAGTGAAGTGTCAGGGTAGTAAGTGAAGAGAATTTCTGTGGATGAGGATTGAAACCCTGCAATGCAGTGGGCATTTTCCCCTTGATTTTAGTGAGACAGGGATTTCAGCTAAGGTGTTTCCAAAAGATGGCAATCACATGGAGGTAGTTGCTCTGCTTAAAGAGTTCTTCATCCCAGCTGTGAGCTTGAGCTGATATGAACAGCAGTGAAAAACTGCAGCGTTAATAAAACCTGTGCTTCTTTCTTCATCTGTGCTGCAGAGGAGAGCACTAAGGACAGCCTCTGAAAAACTCAGGAATCGATCCTCTTTTTCTACCAATGTGGTGTACAACACTCCAGGAACTCGAGTGAACAGATACATCAGCCGCTTGATAGAGGCCCGGCAAACTGAGTCTGAGATGGCTGACTTGAACTTCTTCACCCTGAAGTACAAGCAAATTGAACGTGAAAATAAAGTAAGGGGGCTTACAATATCTTTTACTGATTTCACTGACCAGGAGCCAACTATCACTGGGTTTTTGTTTGGTTTTAGACAATACTTAAATTCTACTCGCTATCTTTAAATAATCCTCTGGACTGTCTCCCAGTTAAGAGGGAGACATGATCTCCACCTTCTATGGAAACATGTAGAGGGGCTAAAATGAACTATCAGTGTCATTCTACTAATTGAGATCCTTCCCCATAAAGTTACACATCCTGTGTTTTGGCCCTCCTTTTGCTTCTCCAGACTGCCTGACCTGTGTCACTGGTTTAATGCTGTCTCATGGCAATGTGGCTGCCTACTGACTCATCTGCTCTGGAGAAGCAATAATGACAGGAGGATGCTTCCCTCTGCATAAGTAGCCTGATAAGTATTGATGCCATCAATCATGGAAAATTTAAAAAGCAATCTTAAATCTCTGTGCAAGGTTATGATCTTATGCCAATGTGACTTTGCTGAAAGCAGTGGACTTGCTCCGGACTTATAAGCATGTATATAACTTAACAAAGTAGAGCTGTCCCTACCTTGTATGGGTTTTGTTTGTAAATCCAAGTTGTTTTAATTGGGAAAAAATAAAAGCCTTTGGTTTATGTGTTTAAAAAAGCAAAAGTGATTTTGGATTGATCTGGCAGTAGCATTTATTTTTCCCCTCTAAGTCACTTTGTAGTCAACTTCATGCTACTGCTGTTTCAAGTCAGAAGGCTGTGTGCCAGATTGGACTCCGTTTTTTAAAGGTCTTGGGAACTAACTGTGGTTTTGAGTTTCCACAGTGATTTATTATCTACTGGTAATTGTTTTCTTTCAAAATAAGATAGTCTTTTGGTGCAAATGAGATTGAAATTTTGGTCTTTCTGAGAAAAGACCTGTGTTTCCACCCCTGGAAAGTGTTCTGTTGTAAGGACTGTGGCTTAGTGGAATCAGGGTAGTAACTACCCAAAACTGAGCTTATGTCTGTCATTAGCAGCTGCCTCCAACCCATTGGTTAGTGTCCTGTCCTGGGCAGCTGTTGCAGTTTAAACCCAGCTGGCAACTTGAATACCAGATAGCTCACTCCCCTCCTCAATAAATGGGGAGGAGAATTGGGAAAAAAAAGGTAAAATCCATGGGTTGAGATACAAACAGTTCAATAACTAAAATAAAGTACAATATTAATAATAAGAAGAGATAACAAAAAGGGAGTGAAAACTCAGAGAAAAAACAACAATAAAGAGTAGTGATGCACACTACAACTGCTCGCCATCCGCTGACCGATACCCAGCCTGACCTGGGCAGCGATCAGTGCCTTCCAGCCAGTTCTCCCCGGTTTCTATACTGGGCATGACGTGCTGTGGTATGGAATACCCCTTTGGCTAGTTTGGGTCAGTTGTCCTGCCTCTGCTCCCTCACGACTTCTTGTGCCCCTTCTCACTGGCAGAGCATGAGACTGAAAAGTCTTTGATTGGGGTAAGCATTACTTAGCAACAACTAAAACATCAGTGTGTTATCAGCGTAGTTTTCAGAGTAAGGCACTAGTCTGAGACAGTACTATACAGCACTGCACCAGCTGCTAGGAACAGCGTTATCCCAGTGGAATCCAGGTTAGCGGTTGAGGTGGCAGGACTCCTTGAGGACATCACCAAGGGGGTTTTGGCGCTTTATTTGTGATGGATAAGAGGGGTGCCACCTCCTTGTTCAAAATGGGTGAATCGTTTTGCTCCAAACAATGAGCTTATGTCTGAGCATAACTCAGATTTAGTAGTTACAGGGCAAAAACTAAACAGCTGGGCCAACAGGAGCAGCTGAAACAGAAGTCTGTCAAGGAAAACGTGTAGATTTACCTGGTTTGTGCGCGTGTGTGTGTGTGAATTAAGCAGTAATTATTTGTACGTTTGTAAAAAGGGTAGGGACTTATTTTACTTTAGGCTATAGTTCTTTCCTACTGAGAATGTAAAACCTGGGTGGCTGGGTGTGTATAAAATGCTCACTGTCTTCATTTCTTCCTTTCTTTAACAGTACCACCAGCTTCAGGATGAGTATTTCACCAGTGCTGTAGTTCTCTCACTAATTCTAGCTGCCTTATTTGGCCTTGTCTACCTTCTAATAATACCACAGTAAGTTTCTGTCTTTTCCTGTTATAATTGAAAGTGGAACATCTTCAAGCATCAGGTCAAGGTCAATAAATTGAGGTCTTTGAAATGGGAATTAGCACCTAGGTTGGTATCTTCTCAAATATGAGATTCCCTGTTGGTGTACTTTCAGTCTAACTATTCTGTCTTCTGTTTGTCCAAAGGAGACACATTTTGCTATCTTTAAAACAATTTTCCCCCTTCTTTTTTTGGGAGGAAGGAGATGCACTTAGGAAAAAAACCCACTAAAGTCTGCCACACTTATTTAAAGCATTTCTGCACTACAGTTGTGCTGGCTTTGGACAAGGTACTTCAGGTATTAATAGCCATATAGATAAAAATACACAAAGCTTAATGGGAGCTAAGCACTGAAGTATCCATCCAGGTTTTCAACCCAAATTTAGAGCCAACACTGAGGTTTTGGGTAACAGTGCTATCGTTCCAGTAACTGCCTAGTGCATGGCTTGGCTATTCCCATGTGGGTTACAGTCAGACCTTAA
Organism: Psilopsiagon aurifrons; assembly: GCA_025447955.1. NCBI lineage: Eukaryota > Metazoa > Chordata > Aves > Psittaciformes > Psittacidae > Psilopsiagon > Psilopsiagon aurifrons. Next base: position 80,398 of record JAOEHY010011318.1, read on the forward strand.
TAGCACTAAAGCAGATATAACCAAATACTCATGATGGATTTGGGGGGTGTCTGGTGCCTATTGTTGAGTGATACAGTTTAGTGATTAATTCAGATTTTGTCAATTCTGCGTGAGAGCTTACTAAATAAAAAAGTTAATTAGACTTCACTTTCAAATCTAGGAGTGATAAGAAGTAGATATGGTTGTGTTTAAGATATAAAAATGATTAGTAATAATATTCTTCAGGTGGGAATATCAAAACATTTAAAATCAGCTTCACTCACTTTCACTAATTAAGATTTATTAGGAATAAAACTGGCCACAGCATAATGCTTTTGGAAATTCCAATATAAATTCTGGTCTTTTTTACTCACAAATCCTGTATTCTGTTATTTCTAATTGCAAGTTTGAGAAACAACTTTTTTAATTTAATAGTAATAATTATTATTTAAATTTGCTATAGAATACATTTCATCTGAAGAATTCAAAGTCACTTATAAAAATAATCTAATTTCCAGAATAACCACCTTTGCTGACTAATTGGAGCAGAGTTAAAAACTCCTTCACCTGCTTCTAAAGTAAAGCCCATCCGCAGTACATGGCAATTCAGAACAAGGAGAGACAAAGAGTATTAGTGTAGTTGAAACAAGAATCATATGGTACGGTAACCTACCAACTACCTAAGTACTGTCACTTAAAAACCAGCTGGACAGAGATTGAATATAAGCTCTGATATGACAGACACACAAGTTCCAGCAGAATATGACCACTGAAGGCCATGAAGATGGACTGGTTCATCACGGTGTTATTAATTATAAAAGCCACCCATAGTGGGTGAATAGTAAGTGAATAGTCTGAAATTCTTTCTTACAATGTCTGTTGGTGGTGGCTTCATACTACCAAATTACTAGTCATCTTGGACTCATGCCTTGTACTTACACAGATGCAACCATGAGCTAGACTAAAACTTGGGAAGTACTGAAAAATTTCCCATCTCCACAGAACTTGGTGCTTTATGTTGCTTTTTAGATGCCAAAGCAGTTATAAGTATGATGAGAATGCACAAGACAAGAAGTTTAGTGTGTTACTGTAATGGGAGTAGTGCTAGTAGCAGCGTTGACATATATCACAATATTTCAAGGAGGGCATTCAAAATCTAGAGACAATAAAATGTTGTAAGAAAGCCAGTTGCTGCATAAATACACAGAAAGCAATGGGCTTAACATTCTTGTGATTCCTATGATTATCTGAGCAAAACAGCTTCTCAACTGAAGACATATTTTATATCCCCAGATGGAGTTGGTGAAAATAAGGCTATGTTCCTGTCAACCTAAGCTGTCCAGTTCTAGAGGCATACATGCACTGCAGCCACTCAAATCCTTGATTATGAACTTTCCCGATGTCTTATGCTGGGTTTATTTTTAAAAAACAGGGTGGCCTTTTGTTACTTGTGCCAATCCAAATCTCTGCCAGGTCTCTCATGCAGCACTATTATTGTTTCATGGCTGTTGCTGCCATAAAAGACACTGTTTCAGTCATGTCCCCTACATTCTTTTCTATCATGCTACCACTCCGAACACAAGCCAGTTCTCTAGAAGCACAGGAGAGCACGGGTACCATTAATACTTGTATTCAGAAGCCACACTTACAGCACTAGAGTCATCTCACTAATCTGGATATACATACTACACCACAACATTTTACCTGCTTGTGTATTGGTGGAATTATTACATGAATTTTAAATCAAAGCCAAATACAGAGAAATTCTACATCAGAAGAATTGCACTCTTCTACTGTTAGAAGCACTGTTTAGCAATCTTTCCCCTGCGGTGGTCAAGGTGCATATATGCCTGCAGCCATGGATCACATCTTCTGAGCTGGCTGGGTTGTTCTTACAAGACTAAAAAAGGTGTGGAGATAATGTTACACTCCTTTCACATGGACCTGGTTCCATGGCTGGCTTGGAGCCAGGCTGTCCCTGAGCAAAAATCAAAGCACCGGCACTGGTGGACTCATTTTTGCCAGCTTGCTGGCATCCATGAAGTACTGTTCCTATAGCACAGGTTTTCTGGAGGAGAGATGTGCTTGGTCTTCACCCCTCTCGTGAAGAGCAAGCCTACTTGGAAAGATCAGAAGAGGGAAGATTAAGAATTAAAATAATTACTGCAGCATCTTTGTGAAGAATAAGACTTGTCTATTGGGGAAGACTCATAAGGAGGGAGTTGCTCTGTTTGATTAGAAGAAGGGATCACAGTGTAGTCTGGTTTTGTTTGATTTGATAAGTGCCTGAGTTGGCTGATTTCTGAATCTCTGAGAAGGAAAGATCAGAAGGGAAAAGCATTTGGTAACTTACACAGCTGCCAAGGCCAAGTAATTGGGTTGCACACTCCACTTATGAGAGTTACCATGCTGAATATTCTGCATTAGCCTACAATTAGAAAGTATCTCTCCTGATAACACTGTACAGTTTAATCTTTGAGATGCCTTGATCTCCTTGCCGAGGTCAGAGTGCATACCGTATACAAAAGCATTTACTGATTCCATATTCTTGAGAGCAGTGCATTTCACTGTCAAATTTCCTCTGCAACAGCATTACAGGAAGGGTGAGGGAGAGATCTTCTACTGTTCATCCAAAACACCATTTCAAAAGGACTACATGCTGTTTGTTCTCACCTTGTACTGGTTGCATTTCTTTACTTCTGCTGTGTTTTGATTCTAGAAGTACCGTAGTTCTTGTTCTCCTGGTGTTCTGCATATGCTTCCTAGTGGCTTGTATTATGTACCTACATGTCACACGAGTACAAGTAAGTGATTTAAGATTTTATGGCTATTCTTCCTTTTGTTGGCTGTGCTTGGTTTGTCCTTTGGAATATGAAGGCATCAGCGCATGCTTCACAGATTCAGAGTCTGGAATCTATGTGCTTTTCAAGCTCCTTTTTAAGTAATGTATCGGACACTTCAAAACAAAGATGGTTTACCTGAAAGTAGACTTTTCACATTAGCAATCATTACAGCAGTGCCATTAATGCTATCCTTTATGTCTTTTTTGCTATGTCTTCCCTGAACACCTACCCCTAGCCACTGAATTGTCCCAGTGTTCAGGTAAACAGCTGCTATGTAACGTGACTCTTCTTTCTGACTAGGGAGCACATTAGTGTTCCCTTCCATTCCAGCTGGTATCTGGGTGTAAAGTCCTGCAAAATTCCCCTCTGTTTTCAAAACTTGTCCTGCTAAAGCAGCAGCTGTTTTGATGGTAAAGCGCAATGTTTTGCACACGCAACCCTTGGCCTTTTCAGAACCTTTAGTAATGATTAATTCTCCTACACTGCATTTTCACAACAGTAATGATGCAGAAGGACATTTGGTTGTTGTAAAAGAGAACTAGGTCTGCCAGATCAGAATATAGCATCTGCAGATTAATTTTCTGATGAAAGAAATCTGTAGTGGCTTAATCTAAATTTAGCCTTTTCAGACAAATATCAGGAGAAAACACACCATTAATCAGCTTTGCTGATAAGCGCACACTAATTTCTAGTTAAGTAAATTTAGCTTTTGGCAGAAGGAAAGTAATTGTTTTCATGGCAACATAAACAGTGTATTAGCAGAGTATCTGGTACACAGCAGATCTTTATTGATAATCTCACACAGTTATTTGGGAGTAACTCCGATGATCTGTTTTGTTTTATAAAAGCACAGTAGTTGTTGTGTGCTCTGTCTATGGATGGTAGAAACACAGATGAAGTTTGTAGGAAATAGCTCCTCTTTATGCTGCTTCCCTGGGGCTACTGCCAACTTAAGGCTTGTTCCAGCTGTTTTGGCAGTCAACAGAATATTAATTTGTTCCAGGTTCCTCTAGAGATTCAATACCTACAGATCAAATCCAGCAGCAGAAAAACAAAGAAATACAAAACCTCAGAGTATTGCAGTTTGAAAGTTTATGGCAAAAATTTGTTTTATATGATAAGTAAAAGATAATTAATGTACTGTATATAATAGAGCATTTGAAACCAGTCATTCTCCTATTTTAATCAGTCTTCTGGCACTTACTTGCTGTTTTACACTGGACAAGTGACTCTGACAGTGCTTAGTTAATAAAAGTTCCACAAAGAAAACAAAGAAAAGGAAGCCCAAAATGCTGTGCTATCAGAAAATAGCAGATGCAATCTTAGAATGAGCAAAGGTCAGTAGAATAAATCTTCTGAGTGTCAGGGTTTTAATTCAGACAAGTTTCATATCTTACCTTTTAAGGATTTATTTCCCTTTTTAACCCAAAGCCTAACATGTCAACATTTAAAACATACACACACACACACAAAAAGTCTGTGCAGTGTGTCAGAACACATTGTCTTTGAATCTGAGTTTTGCCTTATCACTATTAGACATGCAGCATTATCTTCAACCTATGGGTATTCTCTCTTCAACAAGGAGTAGATAACTTCTTTGGTTGCAGATTGAATTAATGGAATATGTAGGTTTCCTTCAAACAAAATTGTTTTGTGTTTTATTTATACGGATAAAAACACACACGTTCCACCTCAAGTGTTGTAGGATTTTGGTCAGGTTTGGTAGACAATGTGACAGGTAAAAAAAACGTCTGGATGATCACATTCAGAGCATAGCAGTTTATGGTCATGCTGTGCCGGGAAGCCAGTAATAAGTGGGGTACCGTTAGAGTTTTTCCTGTGATCTGTCCTGTTACATATTTGTATCAATGACCTGGAGAAGGACATGGAGTATACTCATTTCAAGTTTTTAATGATTCCAGTTTCGGGGGAAGAGCCAACACAGTGGCAGGATGACCACTGAGGGGAACCTAGACAGGTTGGTAGAATAGGCCAACAGGAGTCTTATGAAATATAGCATGGATAAACACAAAGTCCAGGCCCTGAGAAGGAAGAACCCCCCCTGCAGTGACAGGCTGGGGACTAACCAGCTCTGTAAAATAGCGCTGGGGGTCAAGGCAAACAGTATGTTTGGGTCCCTTGAGTTCACTTCCAACCTGAGCTGTATGATAGTAATGAGTAAATGCAGAAACAGTCTACCTCATTTTTCATAGTGTAATTTTAGACACTGCTATATCCCCTCCCTTGAGACACAGCTTTTCAATGTGAGGTTCTTACAGAGCGAGGTTTTTGTTTTACAATATGCTTACTATTTTATTAAGGGTGATATACCTTAGGTATCCCTATCTATTTTACTGATGTTGAATAATAGCTGATTTCTGGGTAGCAAATAAACTCAGGTCATAATCTACTATTGATATTCCGTTGATTATTTCCCATGGACTTAATTCTTACTGAAGCCAGAATGTATTTGCAGATCACATGTGCTTTTTATTTTTTATGAGCTGCTGTATTGTATTTGTGGTCACACATACAGATGAAAAATCTCTGCATCTGTGAAAGGAAGGGTATGCCATGGGTACTTTGCTGCCTGCTTTAAGCTATGCTTGTGATGAAGCTTTTCTTCAGTTAGTGACTCATTTAAAAATTAGGTGCTTGCTGGATTCATTTTATCTTAAGTCAAATCCAGCCTTGATAAGTCTGAGCCCCCTTCTTTTAAGGGGCACAGGATTGTTCCCACTTTAAATCTCATTGTTTCCTGCTGTTGATTCTTGCCCCATAAAGTCACTGCAAGATATCTTGTTGTCTGAAACACGTATTGTGGGTCCAGAAGATAATAGATACCTCAAACATTTTTCGTACAAGGGGAGAAGGAAAACAGCTTTCACTGAAACCAGGTTTGATCAGAATGACTGGAACAAGCAGAAGTACTAGAGCCTGACAGACATAGTTTTCCTCTTTTCCCTTCTGTCACTGGCTTCATATATGTTCAGAAGCAACAAGCAAGTCACACTGTACAGTGATGACATCAGGGTTAAACTAAAGATGAGGATGAGATTCACAGGACTCCAGTCCACAGACATTTTTGTTCTTTACTGCCCTTTCTGCCCTGACAAATTCAATATTTTAAGTGAGCCCTGATAATTAAAACTACCCTGGCATTTAACCGTGACTGTTATAGCAGAAGACACAACTACTACTCCAAAATTCTATGCTACCACAGTATGCTGTCTTGGATCACTATTTGTAGCTGATAATTTTCATGACAAAAGATGCTTTGGGGATTTTCCCCATGAGAACAAAATCCAATGCCATGCTAATTTATTGTTTGCATTATGAGCGAGCAGGCATCCTACTAACCTTTCAAAGAGTTTTAATTACAGTGAGATATAATGCATAGTAATAATAATTTCACATTTATTACCTCCCAAAATGCAATTACCATTAAAGCATATGTACACAGTAATAACTACATGCTTGTTTTGTAATTTACAGTGCAGGCAAAATGTCTGTATCCCATATTCTCTTCTTTTATAGGCCACTAAAAAATAACAACTGCAATTGAAAAAAATACTTTTAAAAGTATATCTATAAATCTTTTTATTTTTTATTTCCTTAGTGTTTTCCAGGGTGCCTGACAATTCAGATTCGTACCATTTTGTGTATTTTTATTGTGATCTTAATATACTCTGTGGCTCAAGGATGCGTGGTGAGTATTTAAATCAAGTATTGCTTAATTTAGCATTCTGTTTAAATAACAACCTGGTGCAGGTCTATTAAACACGTACTGTATTGTTGTCTGGTAAATTCCAACTCTTTCCTTATTCATTCTTCAGAGCATGTTTCTTCAAAATTAAAGCCCTTTGCTATAATTTGAATTTTCACTGCCCTGAGTCAGGCTGTTGAGTTAGGAATGGCAAAGCTATGGGCAAATTACACAGATAATACCAAGTCAACATCTATAGGAAGTTTTATATCAAACCTTTGTATCACATAGTCTGCTGATGTCATATACTTTGTGAGAAAGCTATTTTTAAATGGTCAGCTTGATTACTAGTTCAGTGGCTAATATCTTGTGACAGACAAGGCATGGTGTCAAAAAACATTACTTATTTCTGTGTGGCAGCTTACGTGTGATAACAAGGGGATATTTTTTGTCCAGGCAAATCAGAAGAGATAACGTGATCTTAAAATATGGACAGTATTGCATAACTAGAAGAGGTGCTTACATTGTGCTATTTATATGATTCATTCACATCTGATGTCTAGGAAGCTTCTCTTGTATGAAATGAACTTGCTCAATACTTCTGAAAATTGAGCTTCTTTCACTGTGGATTAGCAACTAGTTCTACATGGTAGACTTGAATGTCAAATGGGATTTAAACTTCCACCGAAGTATTTGGCATTTAGTTGCCTTTTCAAACTCCTAGCACTCCATTTCAGCATTCTGGCTGCTAATGCTGATGAATTAAACATGTTACAGTACCCAAAGGAAAGGATTCACACAAAAATAGCACACTAAACACAATTGGAAATGCTGAGGAGGCAGATGTCTCAGATCATGCCTCTCTGTGGAATTTAGGCAATGTGCTCTGTCCAATAGGAAGACCGGGATTTCATGAGCATTTCACAGTACTGAGATGCCAAGCCCCTTATTTTATATTCACTCATCCCTTGACCTGCTCTGAGAACATCTACCAAGCTGATCCACATGAATTGAATGGGCAACAGATCCTTTGTCTGCAAATCCCAGTGTTCTGAGAGGTACCAAGAAATACTGAACATCAGTTATGTGAGTAACACGCAGCCCTAACAGCACACAGACAAATACTTGATTCTTAATGTGCGCATAAGCCTAAAATGCACAGATACATGCAGCGCCTCTAGGCTGACTGGCATCTCAGCAAGTTCTGTGTATCTGACTTTGGGATTGAGGTGAAAATTATGACAGATGGAACCATTGTGGATCAGTCCCCATAGATGTGACACTTTGACCAAGTGAAATAAGCACTGTTGTTGCCATTTAAAGATGGTGAAATGAGAAACAGAAATCATGAGGCCTAAGGCAACACTGAGTATCGGTGAAAGAACGCATATTATAGGTTCTGGCCTCCAACAGGACAGTTAATTCAGTTACAGCTCAGAATAGGTCACAAATACAACTTCATCTTTTATTGAAGCAAAAACAACCTGTAACCACTGAAATGTTTAGAAGAAATGTTAATTAGTAGGAATTACAAGTTGCTGTAAAGTGTTGGCTCTAGAATTCTCAGCTAGCATAGGATCTAGGTGTTGAGGTTTCACTCCTAGTTGTAGAGCAGATGGTGTTTTCCTGGATGGATCACACATCATTTATGAAGCCATCATGCATGCCCATGGTTTTGGATGAGTTTAGTATGAACAGCATTTTTAAGGATATTGAACAAAATCTTGTTAAACAGATTTTTCACTCCGCTCACTCTCATCTCATTTCATAATGTTAGCCACCAAGAGTTTAACTCACATTTTATCTGTTATGTCTCATCTTTTTAAATGACTACAACCCCCTGTAAAATATATTGCTTAATCACCTCTCAGGTTGTCAGTTATTTTACAACATGCTATAAAATTTCATTATCAGTGGTTAGGGTGAAATAAAAAGGCCTAATAACACACTTCAAAAGAGGAGCTTAAGTACAGGGCAGGGCTTATGTGATAGTGCCTTTTAAAATCAATTTCACACTACTATCCCACTCTCCCCATTCACGCTTACTCTTCTCTCCCTAAATAAGGGATGAAGGTTGGAGTGCAGTTAGAACTGGAGCCCTAGGGACTTGCGCTGTTTGCCAGATATTTGTCTCTTGGGCCCTGAGGCATGAACATGACATTACCTTTGGAGGAAGCAGGTTACATTTCTTCAGATTGCCCCTAAGAAATGCACTAAACCATTTTTTATTTCCCAGTCTAGGGAGGAAATGGAACTCCTTGGATAACTGAAATGCACGGATAATTCTAGATGAGGTCTTGTATTAGAATTGTATGTGATCATGGAAGTAGTTCTGAAGTGGAGAAAAAATATTCCTGTTTTACTTTTCAGTCAAAGATTAAAATAGGTTATATTTTATACTTGACTAATTGAAATTGATACAATTTGTGTAGTCAATAAAGCAAACACATTTCTTTCTGTGCTCTGTGCTCAGACTTTTCTCACCCACATGGCCACATAAAATGCTTACTGAAGTTCCTTAATTTTGCAGGGATGTGTTAGCTTGAGAATCTCCTGGGTTTGAGCCCTGTGTGGGAACATATTCAGCTAAGCCCAGATTTTAATTGGTTGGTCTTACTGGCAACTAATGAATAAAGAGTGTCCCACACCTAAAACTGAGTAAAACATGAGTGGAAAAGTAGAGATTTTATTGGAGCAGTGAGCTGGATGGGAACACCACAGCCGTATATTCCCATTTAGGAGAGAACTACAGTCAGCCCCCATAGCAGCTGCATTTCTTTCATTTCACAGTTAACTTTCTGCCCTTCTTGCCTCTCCTGTCTTTTCTAGGTCGGCTGTATGCCTTGGGTTTGGAATACCAATTCCAGCAGTTCAATAGTTATCATTTCTCCCGGTGGAACAAATAAAACAATGAATGAACTTCCATGTGACACAGCTCACTATGCTTTCCTTTCCTGCGTAGTGGGGACTCTCACCTTGGCAATATTTCTGCGTGTATCTTCCTTGCCAAAAATGATTCTCCTGCTCTTTGTTACGATTTTGTACATACTTATTCTGGAACTCAGTGGTTACAGAAAAGCAGTGGGGTAGGTATCTTGCAAAGTTAAAGCAATGAGTATTTCTGTATAGACAGCTACAACATCTCATCCATGAATTACTCTCTAGAATTCAGTGCTGATTTGAGCTATATACTCAGTAGAACATAAGAAATACTTAAGCCATCCTCTACCCAGAAACTGTAGGATCTAGAAATATTCATCAACGGGAGATCAGCTTTTGGGACCTAGCAGCTGTTTCCCATTATTCTATTACTTTTATGCTAACATACCTCAGCTGAGCACACTGCAGGCTAATTATAATATGAAATAGAAGAACACAGTTAAAAACTTCGCTTATTTCAGCAGCCCTCAACAATTCCAGTGTATTTGAGCTGCTGAGTGTTGCTGTATTCCCTAATTAAAAGCGTGCACACATTACAGTAATGTATAGCATTATAAAATCCCCAAGAGGTTGAACATTGGTCTCATGCAGTGATCAGATTTACTCCCACCTTTCTCCCTACCTGTGTGAGCCACTTTCAAAAAGGCAGTGATTTGGGGGTACCCACATGTTCTAAACTAAAGATCTCATACTAGAAATATGAAGTGTTAGGTATTAGAGAACCTGGAATAAGCCATTTACTTTCCTTTTCTTTTTAAGGGGTGGTTCCTTTTATATGCGTGGCTATGAACCAATACTAGCAATTTTGCTATTTTCTTGTGCTTTGGCACTGCACTCCAGACAGGTGGACTTGAAGCTGCGTCTGGACTACCTCTGGGCTGTGCAGGTAAGCCATAGGCCTTTCCTTTGTAGTGCACACAAAGCAGTGTATCATTTTTGAATTGACCTGCAAAAAATTACTTGGACTAAGACACTTTAAAGGTTTTTTCATGTCTGTTGGGCTTTACAAAGGAAAGTTTTTACATAACTTTCTTTCCATAGACCTATGACATTCACTTGCTCTGGAAAAGTGAATTTGCTTGTAATTGTTCCATAACACTGTATCATTAATGAAGTAATATATTTATATGTAAGATGCATTATGAGTAGAAAGAATTTCAAACATGGTAAATTAACTGTTAGCAATATAAGTTTCAGATGAAGAAATTAAATCCATAGATCTTTTTCAACTGTATTACAAAAAGGGTGAAAATAAATTGATGGTCAGGTAAACTGAAAAGAAGCAAATAAAACCAGTAGAAGGAAATACCCACATCACGCAATGAAACTGTGGAACTCTTTCCCAAAAGCTGATCAGAAACTTATTTAGGTACCATGTTCACGTAGTTTTTTAAAAGCGCCTATTTCCTATCGTAATCACACCAAAACCAGTAGAAATTATATTAGCCATAAGCAGAGGCATCAAGAAATGTCTACCTCCTGTCATGCCTTTCAGCAGTCCTATTCCCACCTCTGAAGTGTTTCACACTAGCTGCTGAGGGAAGGAGAAAGTTGAAGATGTAAGTTTGTTTTCATGGAATTAGGAAGTTGCTTTTATCATAAATCTTACACTCTTGTAGTTCACAGAGGTCACAGCCTGTTCTCATCTACACCCTGTTAACTGTGTTGTTAAAGGGACTGTATAAATCATCACAGTGCTTGCTTTCACGTGTAAGATCAAGACTGGAACATGCAGGTTAAACACATCCCTGCCTTTACTATGTTACCTAAATTAGAGCCATCAGGAATGACTTAGCTATATTATCTTTTGCCTATCAGTTAAGCTCTGATGGGAGGTTTTATTTATCTTGATGTCCAAGATCAAGTCCACCTCCTTCATGATTTTGGTTGATCTTGTTCTGTAATTTCTGTGGACTCTTTGCTGTTTAATTGTTTAATTAAATTAATTAATTTAATTAATAATGTGTGATCATTTAGGTTTTGTCCTATAACCTGCAGTATTGATAGGTGCCTGGCAGCCTCAGAAGTTTGTTTTGGACAAACTGATAAATAGTTTCCACTTGCTGTGGTGCCCAATACAGTTTTCAGGTGGAAAAAAAAGAAATCTCTTGACTTTGCAACTCAGTGCAGCACATATCTAACTGAATAGCAGCCATCTCTATGTAGGCTGGCACATAGAGGGGGTATATGAGTACCATATGATCCATGAATACAAGACCTTCTGTATGTTATTGCTATCCATGAAATAGAGTAGCAAAGAGGAAGATACTAGTTTGCTGTCCCATGGCCTTTCAGAAGGTCAGGAGTGAGTTTAAGTATCTTAACTGCTTTTCATAATTCCAGCTACTAGGACTTGCAGGGTGAACTGTGCATCCCTAAGGAATGTACTGCTTAAGGATTCTTAGTTTAAAGTTGGCTTGTAATTAGCAATCAATTATTTTTAAAAATTCAAGTGCAGGAAACTGGTGGGATGCTTGCCCGTTGAAAGACCAGAACTGGGCAACAGTAAAGGAAGAAATCCAAACTTGGGATCAGGTTTGGTTTTTTTTTCCCTGGGGCCAGGTATTTCAGAAATACCTACTTGTCTCCCAAGTTAATACCTACTTGTCTACCAATTATTAAAACCATTGTGTACTTACTCCAAAGGTAATAAGGGGAGTTAAGACATATGGATGCCTATCAAATTTCAGTAATCTCCAGTGGCATCTTCAGATAGCATTTCAAAAAGTGCTTTTTATCTGAGAAGATCAAATGCCATTTTCTAATCTTTTCAGCTGCAAATCAGGTACTTATGTGATACCATCTTGTCTGTGAGATTTGCGTGATAATAATCAGAAAGGAAAAAAACGATCAGTGTAGGTAGAAAATTCAGAAATTAGGTATCAAGATAACTACCGTTCTTTGAAATCAGTAGGCTGGGTAGATATTTGGTCCCTTTGATAATCTGGGTATTTACCCTTTTGCTTAATTTTACATGGGAGGTCTATGCCCTGTGCAATAAGTGGAGGTAGATAACATGTAAGGAATCTTGTCCTGTGTATTGGTTGTGAATGATACTGAACACAAAGGCTAAATAACATAACATGCAGAAGTACTGTCGTCATGAATGTTACAGAAGTGCTTTTGGTGCTCACTTACTCAAATGGGTAAGAAAAAAAAAAAAAAAGCACCAAAACATTATCTTGGCACTTACTAGGCTCTTTGGCATAGTAAAATTGTATTAAAAGCTCTGGGAAGACTTGGAAATATCTGTATGTTAAAACTGACTTTGGATAGTTATCAAACACTGAGCAGCTAATTGTTTAGCAATTCTTAAATGGAGACAAGGGTAAAAAACACTTTCCTGAGTGATAGTTTTCTTTAGCTGCTGTACTGCAGCCCTGTGTACAGTTAAACAGCATTCCTTGGGCGGCATAGTTTAGTAGGAGGAGTCCCTGCGCATGGCAGGGGGGTTGGAACCAGATGATCTTAAGGTCCTTTCCAACCCTAACTGTTCTATGATTCTCTGATTCTTGGTCCCCTTTCTCTGCAGTCATAGTACTACTTAACTGTTGAACCATGGTGGCTTAGCTTGATTTCATTCTTAGTAGCAGCAGTTTTAGAAAGACCACTGACTTATTGCACAGCGATTGTGGAGATTTTCTTCTGGTTTATAGTGAGCGTGCTTGTTCTTTGTGCAAACACTGAATTGCATGAACCGTTACTAGGGCTGAGACTCACATCACCCAGTAGCCAGATGCTGCTCTCTGAAGACATGCCAGCATAGTACAACATATGTTTTTAGGAAGCTTCCCTGTTCTTGGCTTACAATTGAGAGAATTTCAGACTCAGGGGCTTTTCTGGAAGATGTAAGCACTCTGCTGATAGTAAGGCTCATTATTGGGGCTAATCCTGTAAAAAATGTTCTGAGATGAATGAAACCATTTCTGGCATAAGCTGCAGGATTTCACAGATATTTTCCTTCACTTTGTCATGAACAACAAACTGTCTAGTACTAACTAAATGGTATTTTAAACACTGAAAGTATCCTGCAATTAATACCGTTGCTAGTAAGAATATATAGATAGATGCTCGGTGGTCTATGCTATTTCCATGGATTTTGGCTGCCAAATTGGAAAAAAAAATGTGCTTTGAGGAAAAGCAGATTTCAAAGAATAAAAACCGCTTTAGAAAAATGATACTGTTTCAAGTTAATCTAATTTCCATGCATCTAGGTTAGGGAACCAGAACAGATACAATGCAGTGTTGTTTATGTACATCATGTGAAAAACCCTGCATTTTTCTGATTGGTGATGTGGTTAAAACACTTATATTTGAGCTCCATAAGTCACCGGTGTCACAAGTCCTTGTTGATTTTGCTGGGTTCTTTTTGCTGTGCCAAATTTAACCTTTCTGAATAACTCACAAAATATCCAGAAAATCTCTCTTGGTGTGTTTGGCTTTTATCAGGCAGTGACAGGAGAATTTGATTTTCTACATAACATTGTAGAGCAACGCTATGTGCCTCTTACGACAGTAACTGTGAATAGCAAATATAGGAGCGTTTTACTTATTTGTGACTGATAATCACTTTTGCAAATTATTCCACAAAAAAAAAAAAAAAAAAAAAAAAAATGGACACATAAATACAAACGATGAGTTTCTGAAGAAAGGAAGTCTGCCAAAAAAATGGAGCTGCTTATTCACCCCGGATTTTGTCAGGGAACAAAAGTAATACAGCGATGTGACTGATGGTTGCATTCCTAATCCATGACACTTGTAAAAAATATGGATTTTACAGTTGGCAGGCAAGCCTTGCCAGGTGGACTTGCACTTCCTGTTAAATTTCCCTGATAATATATTAAATAATGTATTAAAAATCTATAATAAAAATATAGCAGCACTGGGATGGGTCTCTTCCGTGTGGTTCTAGTGCCACCTTCAGGTACAAAGATGATGCTTCTACAGCGCCTATACCCGGCTCCTTTTTAGCTGTGTCTTGGAGTGGATTTTTGTGTGGTAGCTCTTCAGCCAGTGACATTGCTAAAGCATGTTTATGCTTATTAAACGGTCACCTGATAGCTGAGGTGATACAACAGGTCAGACCACGTCGTGAACAGAGGATGTGTAACCAGTCACAAGTATTGTAAGACCTGGGATGCTGTGTAACTCCATAAGATGAAGTAGCCATTAATTCCATTGATGTCAAAACCCATAGTACCCAAAGAGCATTTTAAGTTCTGTCACCAGGTCCGAAGCAAGAACAAAGCCTGCTTTTAATGGCTGCAGTTCTCAAATACAATTGAACTCTACAAAATGACCTAACTGGCATTAATAGCAAACAGATATAAGCAAAAAGCAGGATGTGAAAAAAGGATGTTGCTCATTCCTGTGTATCCTTTTTCTTCTTCGTTTTCACAATAATTTGCCTTGGATTTTGAGCCAGCAGCTATTATATAAATAACATGCTGGAAACTTTCCTAACTAACCAGTAGGAATAGGGGCAAGTAGACGAAGGTGTGGATGTCACTTAGCTGTCTGGATAATATTTCCACCAGCAATGTAAATACCTGTGATCTGTGCCATTTTAATCTTTCTTCTCCAGGTCCATCTTCTCTCTTCTCAGTGTCTCTTTTGTCTGGGAAAGGGTGATGCCTACACATCCTTTTATCTCAGCTGCTCAAAGAGTAGGCACTAGGACTTCATGAGTCACAAGAAGAAAGGTTTTATTGCACTCCTCTGAAGGGCAGGAAGCAGGATGCTGGAAAAAGGTCCAGAAAACATTGTAGCCGGTTTATTTCCCTTGCTATAGAGCCATGTTTTAGAGTCCTCACTACTGAACATGTCCAAGTGTTTTTTTACCTCACCTTCGCTCCTTATTTTCCCTGCAAGAGATACGTGGAAATCCTTCCTCTTTCCCCAGGCAGTTGTGTACATAGAGGTGTCTCAGGCAGTGCAGGGCTAGAGGATGGATACTGAAGCTGTATGCAGTAGTAGCAGAAAAGGTGCACTTCAGTTCCTCTTCCTAGCAGATCACTTGAATAAAGGTAGGGTATCAGACATGTGGTATGTCTGGAAGGTGTAAGTACAGTCCATGCAAAGGCTCTGCCTAGGATACCAGTAGCAATATAACAGTATTAACCCAGTGTGTGGTCTAAGCTAATACATCTTGCTTTTCAACATGACTAAGTAGCTCAGGAGAAGCACTGTGCTAATTCCATGAATGTTCTGCTTCTAAGTCTGGGGCTAGGTCAGGCAGAGCTGGCACTGCATTGTCCCACATAGGCATTGGCAGTACAAATGTCTCCCTGAGCCACGGGACAAGTGCATTCCTCTTTCGTGCTTGACTAGGAAGTGCCTGGCCTGAAATAATCCAAAGCACAAAAAGCACTTGATCTACATTCCCCTTGTTTTGCTGTTTGCATAATTTGTCTCTATGTAGGGCTTGCTACTGTTACCCACCATGGCATTCTTCAGGGGTTTTCCATAACCTTAGTGGTACATCTCATTTCTGCCAACTGAACCTTCTCAGAGTCAAAATCATAGTTCAGAGTTTTGCATCTGAAGAGGGGAAGAGATGTTTGCTAGTTGTGCTGGAAGTGTAGTGTTCTTCTGTTTCTTGGCAATGGTGATATTCTTAATGTCTTTTCCTGCTCTTACAGGATTTTGCCACTCCTTCAGTAATTACTTTGGTGATTTCGTTTGAGGTAGTAGCTCTTCACTCAAGAGCTCAAATCGCAGCCTCTTAGTCACAGCTGTGATGCCATCACTGTGAACATCACACTCCACATGCACACACAGTAGTGGCACTGGCATTTCTCTCCCAGCAGTTTCATGACTGTATTGAAGTGAGACAGAAAGGAGAAAAGCTATCATATGCCTTAAAGTTATGTCAGGAAGAAACCAACAGTCTGGAGTGTCTTTTCTCATTTATTTCATGTGGGTATATTATAATTGTCTTTTATTTCTGGATATCAAAGTTTGGAGAAAAGTCCAGCTCCATGACCAAGGTCACAAGGGTCTGCCTCAGCACTGGCAGCTTTGTCCTTGTGCTGTGGTTTACTCTGAAACTGTTGTTGTGAGTCATACACAATGGTAGGAAACACCAAGTATTGCTAAACAGTCTTCTCAATCATGGCTTCCAAAATGAACACTTTGGTCCATGACCAAAGGCAGGAGGAATCTGATCACATGCTTCCAGATCAGAAATGAACAGCACCTGCCAGTGATTGGGCAACATCACTATCCATGCAATGTGTCAAATGGATTACTCCGCTTACCTGCCCTTGCTTGATTGCTTCGACTTGTCCAGAAATCTCCACCTCGTCCCAGAGGTTTACTATTCCTTAGGTTGCTGTTCTACCACATGTTGTACTGTGAGCTTAACTGAGAACCTTAAACATTCCTAGGAAAAATTAACAAAAAATTCTCTATCAAAAAATAGAGGAATGAATAATCAAGCCAAAAAGAGATTTTTTTTTTTTATTCAGAGCATAAATTCTGTTTGCAAATCTCTTTGCTATTGTCAGAGTAAAATTTCCCATATTCCAGTATGATGTAAAAATGGAATTGTAAGCTTGGTTTGAATTTTCATCTGGAAAAAGCTCTTTATTTTTACCATTAGAACATTTAAGTTCTAGCAGTCAGACTAAATGCAAGGGAACATTACATACATTTATAGACAAAAATAACTCAGAGGCAGTTATACCAGGAGATGTTACTTTGAGAAAACATATGAAGAGAAAGTATATGACATTTAAACAGCAAAGAAAGTGTCAGGAAAACAGCTCAAAAGTAGGAAATAACCTACTTCCTTAGAATGAAGATTTCAGGTAGAGGAATTTAAAATACAGAAGTAAACTGCAAGGCAAAGCAGTCTGCGTGATCTGAATAAAAAGGCTTTGTCATGGAAAACAAAAATCAAATCAGCTTCCTGGGGGAAAAAAATCACATGAAAAGAATATTGTGAGACTATACAAAGGTTAGAGGCGACTGGTTTTCTGCTACTTGGACAGGAATGGTTAGTGAGAAAAGTATGCAGATTTTGGAATAGATCAGAATAACAAATTCCAGATACAAAAGAGACGCCAACAAAGATTACAGCAGATTCTTCAATGTTTTATATGGTCATGGTTTCTCGACAGTGCCTGAGGCTTTCCAGTCTTTTGTCGACTGCATCTAGGTTAGGAGAAATCGTATTGGGATCATGGCAGAAGATTTGTGATTTCAGTAAGGTGAATTGTATGGTACTGAACATATTCCTTTGTAATTGAAATCAGAATGTGGGGCCAAAAGACACTGTAACAAAAAAGATACAAGTAATTTTGCAGAAGAGTCTGCTATGGACTAGGGTGGAACTTTCAAACCCAGGAGCCCCAAATGAGATCCTTGGATACCACTTTTCCAGTGAGGGGTCTCATTTTTAGAATCATTTCCTAATGCACGACTCCCACTGAACATCTGGGAGTCAGAAACCTGGAATAAGATGCCAGTATCTTGGGTTAATGGCCTTCTCTGTGTTAGCTCCCAGGCCCTCTTTCTGAATACTGCTGTCACTGTCTCCACCTACCTGGGAAGTAATTGCTCTCCAAGACCAATGTGACTTAAGTGGGCTTATTCTAGCTTTTTACTCTAAAAATGCCAAGGGCCTATTCAGAAGAATAGAAAACTGCAGAAGACACAAATGCGCTTAGCTGATCAAGACCTCAAGGTAGTCATCAGCCCAGAGACTAGCTTAAATTACGAAGGACTTGGGTTACTGATTGATAAATCTAAGGGATTTTACCCCAGTGTAAATGTGTGGTATAGGAGAAATGTTCCTGCTCTATTTTGCAGGTGTTATTTTGCTTAGTTTAAGTTCAAAGGATGAATTTATAGAAGCTATTTTATGGCTTCAGCAAATTTTTTGCTTCCTGAAAAGGTTTTTCTTTTCCTCTATCCCCACAGGCAGAAGAAGAGAGAGATGATATGGAAAGAGTCAAGCTGGATAACAAAAGAATTCTCTTCAACCTGTTGCCAGCACATGTTGCACAGCACTTTCTAATGTCTAATCCACGAAATATGGTAAACCAAGATAAAATGTCAATACATGGTGATGGCATACGAGTGTGACCCTGTGTAGCTTGGGTCATCTTTCAACTGTGTGTTTCCAAGAAAGGCTCGAACATACAACATTTCAGTTGTGTTCAGGAATTAGATTGAGATTATTTCCTTCACTGTAGCATCCTCCTCTGAAGAATTTTAATAAAGCTCAGGATAAGGAAATGTGTCATTCAGCATCAATGCAGCCAAGTGTCTGCATGCAAATAACTGGGGTTTAATTATTCATTTTTCAATCGGTATAGGTGTTGGTATTTATCACAGCATTTTAGTTTGGTTCTGAATGGTGAAATGTATGAACTGGCAGACCCTTTGCTATGAACCACCCTAGTTCTGGAAATATGCTGCTATTACCAAACCCATCCATTTAAACCTAAAAACAGAGAATACACAGCCAAGGAAGTTGCAGTAGCTTTTAATATCAAGGGCTGCAATGATTAAATAAATTGATTCAGGAAGCCCTTAACAGAGTCCTTCCTATGCAGCTCAATACCTGCAGCACTGGAGTAGCTATAAAGGCCATGATCCTCCTGCTCTTGAGAGTTTGGATCAATGTATTTGAACCACAGAAGAGTGGTTTTGCTTTCCTTGAGCCCTCCAAATTCTTAAGCAGAAATGTTACCAAATAGAACAGCATTATATTGTTAATGTTGGGTACAGGACACCACAACTCAGGGAAAGACATGAAGGAGCAAGGCTGGTTTTGTGCTGCGGGGTAAAATTGTACTATTTTAGTTAGAAAACAATACTGAGAAAATGCAGTTATGTTTCTCATACAATATAAGTTCTGCAAATGTTAAGACTTTCTCCAAATGTGTATTCACTGCTTCCACGTCTAAACAGAGAAAAAAACTAAGTTGTTTTAAACCAGTTTGATAGCTGAGGTGTTCATTTTCTTCTGTTTTTTTGAGTGGAGAGATCTTTCAACATTTTCTTAATGAGGCTGGCTTTCTCTCCACCAAAAAATGATAGCTTTTGTCCTACCTATTGCTTAGTAGTAGAATAGAAAACATAATAATAGTGATTTAAATTAATATTTTAAAATGAAAATTCTATCTGCTCCCAAACTGCAGGACCTTTATTACCAGTCCTATTCACAAGTGGGAGTGATGTTTGCTTCCATCCCAAATTTCAATGATTTCTACATTGAACTGGATGGCAATAATATGGGAGTGGAATGTTTACGCCTGTTAAATGAAATTATTGCTGATTTTGATGAGGTAAGGTCTAAATGCTCTGTCTTTTGACCATGTCAGTTCTACCAAATGACTAGCAACAGATATTATCTGTTGCAACTCAGCGTGTCTTGAACTGCCTAATAAAAAATTAAACTTCATATTCAATTGGAGTTGGTGTCCACTGGGCTTCTCCTAAGTGCCCAATTTGTATTTTAAGGCATGTGCGTCTGACTTCAAATCCCTCTAATATAGGAAGAGTATTAACATGTGAGTTAATGGTAGATTTTATTCAATGACCCATTCAATTGGAGTTGTTGTCCCCTGGGCTTCTCTGAAGTGCCGAGTTTGTATTTTAAGGCACATGAGTCTGACTTTTCAGACTTAAACAGGGGAAGTCAAACTTAAACAGGGGAAGTTTAGATTGGATTCAAGGAAGAAATTCTTTACTGTGAGGGTGGTGAGGCACTGGAATGGGTTGCCCAGGGAAGTTGTGAATGCTCCATTGCTGGCGGTGTTCAAGGCCGGATTGGACAGAGCCTTGGGTGGCATGGTTTAGAGGGAGGTGTCCCTGCCCATGGCAGGGGGTTGGAAATGGATGATCTTAAGGTCCTTTCTAACCCTAACTATTCTATAATTCTATGATTCTATGATTTAAAATTCCTCTAATATAGGAAGAGTATTAACATGTATGTTAAATGTAGGTTTTATTCGATGACCTCAAAGTCAACTAATCAAAATCATAGAATCATAGAATAGTTAGGGTTGGAAAGAACCTTAAGATCATCTAATTCCTGGTTCAATCAAGTTGCACATATTATCTGATAACTATGGTTGTTTGTCTAAAATACTATGTAATATTTAACAGTTTTATGTTTTAAACAAAGCTTATGGAGAAAGAATATTATAAGGACATAGAAAAGATCAAGACAATTGGAAGTACATATATGGCAGCTGTGGGACTTGTGCCTACTTCAGGAACTAAGGTAAGAAGATTTGACATGACAGTCAATGCTTTGACATTTCCTTCAATTTCCAGATGAACATCAGAAAGACAGCTAACTCTATGCAATTATAGATAACTTTATTACTTCTTTACAGCAATTTAAATCTGAAATCCAAAGAACAACTCTTAGCCTGAGAAGAAAAACTGCTTTCCCAGCGTTGCGTAGACAGGAACTTAGTGCTAGGTATATTGCTGTATTTTACCCTCGTTTCCTCCAAATCAGCTCTTCTTTGTCTCAACTGTTAGCATTCTGTTAGCTTTTGAGGTAAAAATCCCTTTAATTACTCAGCAATTAAAAAATGGCAGTCTTTTCAGACCCACTAGTTCTAAGGCACAGCTCTTCTGTATCTTCATTACTACTCCTGAGTGTGCTTCTCATCTAAAGTTTTTGCCCTGGGACAGAGATTTGCATGCAGCATCTGGAAAAGCAGAAAACCCTGTGGACAACATATACAAAGTACTATGCACATTAATAATTTTATCAATAAAATTAATAGTATAAATAATTCAATTACTAATACAAGGAATATAATTCAAATTAACACAATCCATGTACCTAGTCTGCCCAGAAATCTCCCCTGTTCAGATGCAGATATACAGATGTTGTAGAGAGACACTCATGTATATGGTTTAGCTTTGCAATGTAACACTGAGTGAGAGGGCAAAAGCACAAAGGGCCAAAGATGGCTTGTGAACTTCCTAGCAACACTTATCCTTGCTAAGTAAATAAAAACCAAGACTACATTGAAATTAACTGTTGCAATCTTGTTAGAGTATATCACATGCAACTAATTTTCTGGTCTGCAGGGTATTTACAACTGCTGCTTTCCTTTGTATCATTCCTAGAAACCTCCATATTACAAAAAGGTATTTTTTAAACTGTTGATGCTGAAATGTTTGACTACTGGGTCCTCAGACAGGCAAAAAAAAAAATGATCCTTTGAATTTTGCCTGTGTGATCTCAGGCAAACAGGCAACAGCATACTTGTGTGTCTGCTATAAATGCTCTTTGAACTATAATCCTGAAAACAAATGTGTTATTGGGTAACTTTAGCACCATATGTTCCAAAACCTAAACATGTTTATCTCTTTATTTTAAAGTAGCTAACGAAAGGGTCAGCTGAGTTAGCCTAGTTCTAAAAGTACCGCTCTAAGCTCATGATAAATCACTGCAGAAAGTCTTTTGCAGGACTCTGCCTTTCTGTGAAATCTTGGGGAAAATTTTGATCTTTTCTGTACAGGTAGATTTATTTAACATTCTGTATTACACAAAACCTGAAGATCTTGTATGATACAGGCAGTATTTTTTACTTGGGTTTCAGTCCTCCTGTGACCTCTTCCCACTGCTCTTGAGATACAAACAAGTAGAAATTATTCACATCCTCTTGGCAGTTCTTCAGCATACAGCTATGTATTAGGAGTCTGATGATCTTGGGTAGCCTGTCATGTACAATCACTGCCAGCATCACACAGGGCCTGGGCTGCCTACATAGGTGTCATAGGTGTTTATGGGGAACCACAAGAAACTCAAGATTTCTGGTCTCCTCTCTGCCAGGAGTGTCTCAGCTTCATCAGAAAATTTGGCACAGCCTCTGATTATGAGGCTTCAATTTCACACTGGATTTGGACAGGAGCAGAAAGCAGTGCATGGGTTTAACTGTGCTCTTAACTGAGAATATTACACATGTAAGAACCTGGTACCCTGATGAAGTTAGTAATTTAAATCCCACGTTTTACAGGACTGTTGTTCCTGCAGCATGACTTCAGCAGGTGACTATGGTAAATGCACATTGCCCCTGTCAGTGGCTTTGCTGTGATGCTCTGGACGGTCTTTCCAGTAACTATTCCTCTGATGTTTAAATAAATAATTGCTCGGCAATTACCCCATCAGGGCAGCACGCAGAGCAAGCTCTTTGTAGATCTTTTGCACAATGTAAGTTCTCTGTGTGTGCGGAATCCTTTGAAATTACATCTGTGATTTCACCAGGGTCCTAACTCTGTGCTGTTCTTCAGTGCAGGTTCAAAAGGGTTTGCCAATAATCCTTTTGAGAGGCATCTGTCACCTGCAGTACATCCAGTATTTGTCAATAGTCCTGTCTCCTGCAACCTTGAGGGGTGTTGCAGGGCATCAAGGCAGTCATCAGGCAACAAAGAAATGAAAGGATAAGGAATACAAAGAAGATTAGAGGATTAAATAAAATATATACTCCTCCCTTTCTCCTCAAGCATTCAGTACTCCTCTCTGTTGGAAGTGTAGCCATCGGCTAGTTAAACTTAATTATTTTTCTTCCTTTGTCTTGGTGAGGCTGGGAAAGAGTAGCGCTACTTGACATTGCAAGAAGCAGAACTGCAGAGACTTCCTAAAAACTGGGCCTGGCCCAAGGATGAGCTGTATATTTTTTGTTAGCACTTCGCTCCAATTTTCATGTATTTCCCAGACACATGAAAGAACTGTTTCAAACAGAGCCAAAGAAAGCAAACAGCAACCTGTTCCTCGGGTTTCTCAGCCACTGTCAAGTATCTCATTTATAAAATCTCACTATCATGACAAAAACCCACTGAGCTCTCATCTCCTGCCAGCTGCCACGGCCCTGTTGTGCAACACCCCACTGAAGCTAGACTGCCACTGACCCTGCATTCTTTCACCATATCCTACCTTTAGCCCACTTTTAGTTTGCAAATCTGTTCATGAATTCATGCTTATTATTATTCAAATAAGAGCACAACACAAGAGCAACATGCATAATGAGTCAGGTCAAAGGCCTATTCCAGAAACCTGTCTTTAACAAGCCAGTGGTAGATCCTAGGGGAAGGACAGGAGTTAGAGAACAAACATGCAAACCTCTCTTTCCCACTTTCTGGTGACACACTGCTTAAGAAATTCTAGGAGTACAGATAGTATCTTTTTACTTCTTTAGTAGCATTATTTCTTCCATGAGTAGCAATGTTCTAATCTAACAAACATTTTGAATCCACTGTACCCTCTGAAAATGAGTTCCATGGTTTAATTCAACTGATGTTGTAGAAATTACTTTCTTCTGGTTTGGGTTTTATTTACAAGTAGAAACATCAGCATTTCATTTGTTCCTTTCTGGTTCTTCTGCTTCAGTTCATTTAGATACATTTTCTAACAACTCACTTCAGCTTGCCTGGAAAGGAAAGAAAAAGGGGTGCTCTGCATCTCCCAGGATTAAATCCAACAGGAATTTTGTCAATGGGAACAGCATGCACCCTAGCAGAAGCCCCAAAGGGAGAAGAGGGCAGAAACTATAGTTATTAATAATCATCAGGCAAAGCAGTTTAGTAAGAAAGCAGGTTATATTCCCTGCCACACTCACAACAAACATCTGCAGCTCTCTAGCAACAGAACCACTTTACCACGGGAACTTTGCTTTCCATTCTTCCCAGAAATCAAATCAGAGAAGGAAAAAAAATAATGGTTTGAGTACTTAAGAATGCATGTTCTGTAGCCACCATCAAACGTTTCTTTTCACAAACAGCAAAATGGCTTAAATTCTTTTCCTAAGCCATCCAGCTTTTCATTGTTTTTCACTTTGGTATTTCACCTGCCTCTCGTAATCAGACAAATCTAATGTGCAATACTATTTTGTTTCTAGGCTAAAAAATCAATCTATTCCCATCTGAGTACATTGGCAGATTTTGCAATAGAGATGTTTGACGTTCTTGATGAAATCAACTATCAGTCTTACAACGACTTTGTCCTACGAGTTGGTAAGTTGCATCTCTCCACTTATCACACAAGCAGGACATTGTTGTTTGTTGGCTTTCTCTGTGCTGTCTACAAAGGACTACCTGTCTACCTGTCTCCCACTCATGATTAAAACTGAAAAGGCTCCTTCAGCAGGAGAGTCACATCCATATAGGAAGTCAGAAGGTTGGATAGTGAGCATCAGTATTAAGAAATTGTAGTTGTGTCCAATTCTACTCTGTCTGCATGGCAGTTTGTGCAGAAGGGCTGCAGGGAGGGCATCTTTTTGAGGGAGAGACATTTCAGAGACTATGTGTGGCCTCAAGGCAGAGTGGTGGGAACTCATCAGAAGGCAAAGGCCACAGCTCCAGGGGAAGGTCTGCACCATCTACACTGGTAGCAGATGCCAGCTGCTGCAGGGAGAGGCTACAGTGCAGACCTGGGGCTGCAGGAAGGACCCAGAGCCTTCTCCTGTGGCAAGGACAGGCAGCAGACCTGCCTGCAGAAGGTGTGCCCAGGAGGAAGAGGTGTGACCTACTCTAGTGGAAGGTGTCCCTGCCCGTGGCAGGAAGTTGGAACTGGGTGAGCTTTAAAGTCCCTTCCAACACAAGCCATTCTGTGATTCTATAATTGCTAAACTGCTGAATATTGAATCTGGCTGTATTTAACTATTAAGTTCTATCTGTAAAAGCTTTGTGGGCATTAAGTGGCATGGAAGCTTTATGTCCACACATGCCAAATCACCTCAACCAGTCCTGTGTTCTCAAACAAATCAGATTTCTGGTCTTCACAACATAAATCTTCCCACACAATCTCTTACATATTATTGCATGTCTTATCCCTCAGAGTCCTTTCTCCCAGACCTCTTGGAGAACAAGTTTCTCTCTTCCTTTCCTTCGCTGCATCTTGCTCCTCTCCAGTGGCACTCCCACTGCTGTCCTCATTGTATTGCATATTCTAACACTGAGAGTTTTCTCCAGCTTCTGTCTCCATTTATTTTCATGGCTGAATTGTGAGAAGGGCTGAACAAGGTGAAAAGTGAGGTTGCTACCAGTGGAAGGTTGAGAAGGACCAAAACCATCAAGTGTAGCAATGGAAGAGTTAGATATCTTTGCCCTCCTGTACATCCTAATAGTTACAAACCCCAAATTCTTCTTGAACTCTGTTTTTTTTCCAGGTTCAAAGGGCTAGAAAACAAATATCTAACCCTGATTCTTCTGCATAATTTGTCTTGCACTGAACCTCATACAGGGCTTAGCATCTGTAGTTCTTCAGGGCACTCAGAATGGACGTCCTCTCTTATCTTCCAAACAAGGTGTCAAAATCAACCAGAAATGTAGAATCAAGCCCTGTGGTTTCCAAAACAAGGTGCTTGAGCCATTTCCACATATTCTTGTCTTCTTCCATTGTTTTCCCTGATCTGTTTTCTAGTACTGACAACCAACATGACACGCTTCTGTTACCCAATTCCTTATGTCTTCCAGGCCTCTATTTCTGTTCCACTTGGAAAGCCTCCATTAAAAGGCTTTATATGAGCAACTAGAGTGGAAGCTGTAGCGAGTAATTAAAGATCTGTCACAGTTTGTCCTCAACTGTTGTACAGCTTAACTCTGCTCTACCAGTGCTTTACTTCTTTTCTTAAAATTAGCACAGAAAGAATGAGCCATGTTTGTATATTGTCTGTCACATTGCATCTCCAGTAAGTTATCTCTGTGTATGTTTTTATTTTGATTCTAAGCCTCTTGCAAGTACAAAAGTCCAGTTGGCATTAATTTAGCATACATTATGTCCTCTGAGTAGAAAAATGCTAAAGCAGTTGTGTTAAATCTGTTTTGCAGGATTCATATTTCCCTAGGATAATACACTGTAGTGTTTGAAACCAAACTCATCATTTTGATTTTAGGTATTAATGTTGGGCCAGTAGTGGCTGGAGTCATTGGAGCCAGAAGACCACAGTATGATATCTGGGGGAACACTGTAAATGTTGCCAGCCGGATGGATAGTACTGGAGTGCAGGGGAAAATTCAGGTGAGTGTATTCTGAAGCAGTTTTGCAAACTTTACATACATATGCAGATAAAACTCTGGTTTTATCTGTGGTTACATTTTCACGACCACTTAGAAAATGTAGCCTCACTTGACATAGTTCTTTTGAAAAGGGCAGCGTTCTCCAGATGGTTCAAGCATCAGAGGTGAGGTTATTTTCCATTATATACGCTTCACTACTTGGAGGCAATAAAACTCTCAAACAAATCATTTCCCATCAGAAGCAACAGAGTTCTCTACTGCAGTGCACACAGTTGGAGGCAAGCCTGGGAATGCCGACACTGCATAGGCCAGACCTTGCGCTGTCGGAATTTTGCCTGAATAAGGACTACAAGGGAAGGATCCATGTCCATTTGCATCCTGCTGCATTTTACGTAGCTTTAAAAATTCCTTGGATATTTTTGATCAGAGAGGCTACGCAGACACCAAACTTTGTTGTTTTACTAGAGCTTGGCTAGAAGCTATGCCTGCACCTCTCAAAAACTCAACAAACTCTTGCTGTCCTTTATCCAAAACACCTGTCTCGTCTCCAGGGATCAAAAGTTCTTCTGGAGTAAATTAACGTCACTGGAACTGATCCAGCTGACAACAGTGGACAATTTGGTTACACATTTCTGTTGGACAGAGATTAATCTGGCTGTGTTATTATTCAGCTGAAGACCAGAAGTTCTGCTTCACAGGTTCCAGTTTGATCAGTGATTTTTAATTCCTTGAGAAAACTCTTAAGTGAGCCTGAGAGCAGCAGGTGTTAAATCATTCTGTTTATGCATATTCCATGACAGAGAAGTAAAATGGGGAGGGATGGACAGATCTAGAATTAACCTAATATGAACAGGAAAAGCTAATAGTCCTTTTTTATCTGTCTGCAGGTGACAGAAGAAGTTCAGCGGATCTTAAAAAGGTGCAGTTACGAATTTGTGTGCAGGGGTAAAGTCAGTGTAAAGGGAAAAGGTGAAATGTTGACCTATTTCCTGGAAGGAAAGGCCGATGGAAATAATTCACAAACACGGTCTTTAAACTTAGAGAGGAAAAT
Organism: Psilopsiagon aurifrons; assembly: GCA_025447955.1. Classification (NCBI taxonomy): domain Eukaryota; kingdom Metazoa; phylum Chordata; class Aves; order Psittaciformes; family Psittacidae; genus Psilopsiagon; species Psilopsiagon aurifrons. The sequence goes on from JAOEHY010011318.1 coordinate 107,912, forward strand.
GTACCCTTACGGGAGGGCAAACATTCAAACCAAACTGGGCACCAGCTGCCCATCAGTGTCCTCAGCTTCTAGCTTGCCTGTAAAAGCTGGAGCAGGGCAGACGTCTGCCACTCACACAAATCAAACACTGCATTATCTTCCTTCTGTGCCAGCTGTAAAGGAGGCATAAAGCAAAGGAGATTTGGTTGTGCCATTTGCAGTGAACTTGGAGAGTTGCCTGAATTTTTACCAAGAGATCAGAGGTCGTATGCCATGGCATTAACCAAGGACCACTACAACCCAACCAAAGAGAACTTGGGGACTGTGTAATGAACTCTTGGGATGGAACATATAAGGGCTAGCAATTCTGTTAGGAAAAGTCAAAACCTGATTTTCTGGAAATGAGGAATATTTTCTTGGTGTTTTTAAAGGGTGAATGAAAAAAAAAAAACTGAGATAAACGTGCAAGCAATTATTTATGTGTGTGTGTGTATATATATGTTTTAATCTATATATGCACATATGCAAACAGTCCTGTGTAGACTTAATAGAGATTTATAGAGATGAACATAAAAACATGTATTTATTTACACATCCACCTGCAATGACACAGCAAAGAGATTTCTCTTTCTGTCATAGCCAGCACTGTTGGGTTTGGGATTAGTAAAGCTGCATTTAACAGTGGAGTGTGTGTGGGGCAGTTGGTCTACAGCAAGAGTTCGAGACGTTCCCAGTGCATGAGTTAAAGCAATGACAATTGTGTTGTCAGTTAATGAAGGCTGGATGCAACTAATTGCTAAACCCTGTGTAGTTTGAAAAATTCTGCTTGCATGCTCCAAAAACTTCCAAAAAATTCCAATTCAAAGCATAACCCTAGGAAATGAAGAGCTTAAAGGTTTGGCAGAAGAACAATATATATTCTTTTCATTAAAACCAAAATTGATTGCTTTTATTGAGGAGCGGAAGGATGGTATTATTTCAGGCTTTTACAAACAGCACAGGTCTGGTGGCTCAGTTCCAGGATTTAGCTTTACCTTTCCAGACAGGTCAAAGAATAGTCCTGTACTGGTGATAAACATGCTGTTGCTAGCTTTGTGAGATTTGTGTATTTGCCAACACAGGCTTAGGTCTTAATTGATTTTTATATTTATGCCACAGTTTTATATCTTGATTCTACCCAGGCTCACTCTTCAAAGCTGTACAATTATAGAAAGCTATAATTCTGAGAAACAAGCACAGTCAAACTTTGCCCAAATCAGGAGCACACTGGTAAATGAGCCAGAAGAGTGAGGCCTGCTCTTGATCTGCATAAAAGGGAACATATTTTGACCACTTTTTCCTTTAATGTAGCCCACATCCTATTGTTCATGGTTTCATCTTGAAACGCTGATCTGGATGGGAAATGTGGAGTGCATCTCTGTAAGCAGCTGGAGGTCATCCTGCTAAGTGACATGTGCTCCATGGACACTGTCAGTCCCCTGATGGGGATGTGCATGCTAATCAGGCTCACTGCAGTGCTTTCCAAAAGAGAAACAAAACTTCGTGTTGTCTAAAAACGTGCAAGACTTCTTTTAACTAAAAGCTTTCTAACTAAAAAAAGCCCAACAAAACAAGACCAGCACCCCTCCCCCCCCAAAAAAAAAACCCGAACAAATCAAGGAGCACCAAGCCCAAAAACTGCAGAAGTTGCCCAAATTGTACAGTAGGAAACTTGCACATACTAGATGTCACATTTCCCTTTGGTGAGCCCATTTTAGTAGTGATTTAAGTGGAAAGAAGATTCTGAGCAATATTCCTGCAACAAGCATTTGCTTTGGAGCAGTCACTGTTTGTGTTAAAAATACATGGACAAATAGCGTGTCAACAGATGGAAATTGTTAAAGCGCTGCAGGAGTTTCCTGTCAGGGTGCTGTGGGACTCCAGTGGTTTTCATCAGGGTGTTTAGCTCATTTTCATGTACCCTGTCAGCTAGGTGCTATATCACAAAGCTGGCAAAATTAGTGTTGTGATTCAAGTGACTATAAAGCCTCAGAATCACCTCCTAACTGTACTAGGTGCATGCACCCTGGCTCATCTGTCAAAGTCCCTGTGTTTCTTTACCTCCCTAACAGTTCACAGGTATTCTAGACTAATTTAATTCTGGTTTTGAGGCATTCAAAGCCATTTAAACAACTGCATGTAAAATATAGAGATTTTAAAGAACCAACATTTACATCATTAAACTGAATAAATAGTATCCATATAAAGCACATGTGATATTACTGTTTTCTAATAGGTTTGTAAGAACCAAATCATCACACTGTAAGTTAAATATTTAACCAAAATGAGAAGCATAATGTGCAATAGCAATAATCACTGAGTTCCACACACAGAGAGCCCAAGTTGCACAACTTTTGAATCCATGAAATTGGTATCAATTCACTGATAATTATAAAACGTGGGATTTACATATACTTTTATTAAAAGCATCTTCAGATCTTAGCAGTGGATCTGGTAGTACATGAACACATGGACCAACTACAGTATTGACCCACTCCAAAAGCTTACAGTGCCATTATTTCTTTGTTACTTCTTTAATAGGTCTAAGATGCAGGCCTGTTGCCCTTGTTATCACAAAATGGGCAGTGAGCAGAAATTAATTCTCCCTTGTCTCTTCCTGCATTCTTCAATATGTTCAGTGAGTTTTATACATAGAAAAAAGTAGTAGTAATGCTTCCAGTAACACCATAAATGTACAATTTCTGCCAAATTGGAGAAGCTTGTCATCAGATTTTTATTGGCAGTTGGCTGAAGAGAATTCATGGCCCAGCCCAATATCCCTGAAAATCATCAGATGGATTTCCTTGGATTTCATAGGGATTTGGGTTGTGTTCACCTTGATGCATGCCGTTCTATTTCCCAACTTTCTGATCAAGCTCTGAAACTTCTGGTTGGGTGACCTTGTAGACCCAGCAAGGAGTCAGTTCTGCCCCACTGTACCCAGAAGTCCCTCATGTTTCATTTGGGATAGTAGTGTGTTGCACTGTGGCAGAATACCCTCCTGCACCACTGTTCTGTGCAGCTGTTAGCTTGAAATGATTAACAGATATGAGCCCTATGATGAGGTGATGCCTTTTTGGCATATCAGTGTCTGTCAATAGCAAGCACAATATTTCACATCAGTTTGCACGTTTTCTCTTTCAGATAATAGTAATAATTGAAGTCTTTCATTCTTTATATAAGGAGATAAGTATCAGAGATATTCAGACTTCACTGTCTTGGGAGATAATTTCAAAGTGTTCCTATGCTAATTTATCTTTAAATGATTTTTTAATTATTATTCTCTGCTGAGATTACAAACTGGCATTTAGCTGAATTTCTGGCTAGGTATTTTCAAACATTTTCCATTTGCATTGACTAGAATGCTGCTTTATCCAGCCTGTAAAATGCAGGGGTTTTGTAGCTGCTTCCCGCTGTGGAAAGTCACACTCCCTTATCTTCACTAAAACACACGCGAGTTCTCCCTTGCTTTCTCTAGGTGAGACTGAGAGCCAAAAGCTTCAGCTTGTTGAGGCTGAATCTGCATTCCTTATGTACCCACAAGGCCTGCAGAAATCACCAGGTGTTTAGCATGCTTATGAAGGTCAGGAACTGAGCTTCTGTAGGCCAAGTTCTGTTCGGGTTACAGTGATGTTCCGTGTCAGTACTGAACTGAGTATTGCACAACACTGTACCCGAGAGTAGGTCGTGCGCCTAAATCTCTTTCACACTTTTGCCTGTAATTTGTCTGTAAGGCAAAAGGAAGTACTTGGGAGTCACTGTTAGAAGGGAAACAGTGTATGACCTGTGCCATTTCAGTGCTTTGAGAAGTCTGAACACATTAGTAAGTAGCGTTAATCATTTTCATGTGTTGAATTCCTGCTTGTAGCAGAAACAAAGCATTTTCTTTACATCAGCAAGTCCAGATTCTGTACGTGTTCTGCCCAGGCAGGAGGACTATTTAGCCATAATGTCCTTTCAAGTTAAAGTTTTGTATTACAGTGAAAATCGACATTTTTTAATTTGTGATAAACCTGTATTATAATGCCTTATTTATTTTTAATCTTGTACAGTGTTACAAAACAACAGAAAACATTGGCCTTTCATGTATTATTCACTTTAAAAGATGTATTGTATTATGAGATTTTGTAAATAGTTTTAGCTCGGACAGGTAATTGCATGTACACTTGTATAAAAAGAAGCAAAAAGGCACACTTTTAACAAATGTTAACAATTTTTTTGTAAGAGACATTTTACATGTGCATGGAGAGTATAAATCCTTTGGAAATGGATGTCCTTTTGCTTTTCCTTGCAATCTACTGCATGCCACTCATGCCTGACTTCAGTAAAACAAAACAAAACAGTAAACCAGTAAGTTTTTGACATATCTAAATGTTTTTGACATATCACTACTGGCACAAAGTTAGATCCACTAGTTGCATGTGCGTTCAGCAAAGCAAAATCAAAATGCAAATGGCAAATAAAGAAGAAATATAATTTCATGGTTGTGCTCTGCCAACCTCAATGTTCCAAGGTCCATAATACAGTATATGAAAAGTGTTCTCAACATCTATGCTGTCTTCATAAGGTACCTTCTGGTCATTAGAAGCAATAAACTCTACTTACTGTAATATGAAAAGCAAGCAGATATTCTAGTTCATAATGGTGTAATATCTGACATTCAATGGGTATTCCCTGATACTGCTTTGATGTAGTATTGTCATCAAGAAGGACCAAGTGTCAAATTTGTTATTGCTGTATGCAGGTGCAACACTATGGAAGGTAAAGGAGATGAATTTGGCCCATAATGTTACCCAGAGTATATTTCTAATGTGGTAATAAGTTATTGTATATGAAAAGTACACAGTACAAACAGATTGTTTCCTAGGTACATACATATGTATATATATGTATGTATATATATATATATAAAAATTAATTCTGTTGCCTTATTTTTGTTAGCTTTTTTGACTTAAGTTTGCAACTAACTTGCATTGCTAAGCAGAAAGTATTTAATACAGCTATTAGAAGGTTCACCGGGTTCTCTGGCTTTAAGCTGTCTGGGTTCTGTGCTGATGCTAGTCCTACTCCCACTAATGCCCATACATACAGGGATGCCTCCTTTAGGTATCACAGCCTAACCCACAGCATGAGGCCCGCATCAGTTAGTGACACAGGAATAAGAAATCAATATCCAGTCCTCTAGTTGATTTTCCCCATATTGTTGCTGAGCAAAACTTTCAATTCTGGAGGTATTTTTCATGCATCATTGTTAAAGTAGTCATATCTGTGCCACTACAGCTTGGGCTACTTCTCAAATTACTTCTGCAATTGGGGTATGATAAATGAGGAGTATTGTAAGAGCATAACACTGAGAGGTTGGTGCCAGAGGAAAAAGGGTGTGGACTATGAATACTTTCTACTGTGGATTAGTAAGGACACCTTATATTTTACAGTTTGAGATAGTTTTATAGTAGAATTTAGAAATCCATTAGTTTGTTTCATCTGGTGACTGTGGGGTTAACTGAGTTTAACTTGCTTCCGCAAGTACTTCTGCTGACATAAGTTAAGATGTAGATTTGTACAACTTTATTCCAGTTGCCTGCATACAAGAACTACTATACTGTAATGATGATGGGCTTCATACAGCAGTTAAGGGTTTCTAACAGTCATAAACTAACTCATCTCAAATCTGGTGTTTTTTACACCTCAGTGTGGCATAATTGTTGTGGCTAGCAACAGTCTGGACTCTGCTGCTCTACCCTACCCATGTTTATGATTGGCTTTTTCCAGAACTCTGTGTAGGCCTTTCTTAGCTCTTTGTTCCTTTTACTCCCACCTCTCACTGAGTTTTCAGGCCAAAACTCAGTCATCAATAAATATGTAAAGGTAAACAAATAGAAAAAATAATACATATAAGGGGGCTCTGGCTGTTGCTTTTTAATTACTCTTGGATGGCCTGATGTGAGTTATAATCTGAGCAGTGCAAGGCCAAAAACAGGAAAACAAATTAAAGCACAGAGTTAGCAAGAGTGCAAAATAACAAGAAAACCCCTGACAGGTAGCAGTTGCTGAAAGAAAAAGGTGAGAAGCCAGTATACTCCTTCTGAAGTCAGTGGTAGACCTCTTAGTGACATGGGTCAGGTCTCGAGCTGGCAGAGTGCTCAACTAGATTCCTAGTGCAACAAAAGATAAGGCTTGTGATTAACTGCACGGTCAGATCTATTTCTGAGTTCTTGTGTGTGTTCAGGTTCACGAGAGCATTCAAGATTCTTAGTGAACTGCTTTCAGAATGCCAGAAGGAATTGGTAGAAATAGTTGGGGTTGTCACCTTTAATGCCTATGTTCTGATCATGAGGAGGCACCTTGAAATGTGGATTAGCATTGGTTAATATACATAGCCTGTGTGCTGAAAGGACTTGTTTTTGTCTGTGCCTTACTGCATGCTGGAGGATCTGCTTCTTTATATTATGATCCCCGTTTTATGCCTTCTGTGGCATCAGACATGTCACACCTGCATAAAACTGAAGGAACAAGCAGTGCTGCATCACTGTGAAGCTTTTTTACTACTTCCTTTCCTGCTTCGGTTTACTACTAGCACAGCTATGTGGGTGCAAGGAGTGCTCCAAGTGTTTGTGGAAGAGAAGGCCATGCACCAGGTATATGTGGGTCCAAGCTAAACAAGGACAGATTTCTTGGAAAGCTCAGCACACACAGGGAGCTGAGTTGTGCAGAAAATCTGCCCAGAGAGTTTGTGGAGCTCCTTTGAAAAAGCTGGCTTCCCTCCTCTTCAGAGCAGGCTTACACAAAACATTGATTAAACATTGATTAAATACAGGCAGAATGCTTACCTACAGCTTGTGACTGCCCCGCTACATTGCTAGACATAGATTAGCCTGCTGGTGGTGAAACAGCAACTAGTTCTTGTTGCGGGCAAGGCTAAGTTGTGCTTTAATTACTCCAGTTGTGCACACTCTCGTGTCTTACTTTCAAGTGCCTGACCTGCTGCTTTAATTCTAGACCTGTCAATGGTGGCATCAGCTCTGAAATATTTGATCAAGCACATAAGTTACTTAGGTGATTTCTCATCTTTACTCCTCAGTGTGCATGGGTGCAAAGGCTTTCTGTTCTTACATTCAAATTCAAGTGATATAGCTAGAATTTTCAGTGAAACATAGACAAATGACCTGTGCCATCATAAAATGGCTTCATGATAATTACATTTATTGTTCCAGTAGAAATCCTTCTTCACTTGGAATACCTGCTTTTTTTTACAGTAACCTTCCAAGGGTTCAATTAAGACAAAAGAAGTAAAGTGATTGTGTAACCTGCTCTCATTTGCATCTACAGTTGTCTGCACAGATTAGGACTTAGGCAGAGCAAATGGTGAGTTTCTTTTCTGCATTCCAGCAGCTGGTTATTACAGAGGTAGCTTTGGGATGTGTTACAGAATACAGGAGGAACGGGAGTAATGCTTTCAGAATTGCTGGTCTAAAAAACAGACTTCAAGAACAGTTACTCTTTCTAGCATAACTTAACCCAATGCAGAGAATTCTGGAGCAGTGATCCTGTTTAGGTGAAGTTCTGGAAGAGGTTAAAAACATTCTTCTTGGAGGTTCTTTTCCCATAATATGTTTGTGTGCAAATTGGTCTGTGTGCAGTTTCACAGTTTGGGGTAGATACTGACAAATTTGACCTATCTCCTAAAATCCCTGCCACTAAAAGTTTTGCTGCAAGGTCTGTCTGGATTTTATCCTACTGATTAGCCCTGGTACACTTTGTTGTCAGGAGGTTATTTTTGGACCTTCTGGTATATGTCCTTAGGTTCTGCTTGGAAGCGAGATGTTAAGTATTTGCCTGATCTGTTCAGTGAGAAGATTCAAAAGTGTATGTGATTATTTTATAATGAAGCAGTCAGCAGCCAAAGGTAGGAAGCAAAAAACCACATGGAGTGTGTGTTCTACAATCAAACTTGGTCTGCCTAAACAAGATGGCAAAATGTCCATTGCAGGTTTACCCATTATTTTAAGCATCCTAGAAATAATTAAATGTAATATACGTCATAGCACTAAGAGGAAAAGGAGCTAGGAATGCCTGCCTGCCTCTTAACACCACATGATTCTTTTTTGGATGTAAAAATGTGACCTGCAGCTCATAAAACACTGCTTCTTAGGCGATGGGTGCCCTTGCTGCCCTTAACTCACCTTCAGTTGTGCAGTGCCATCACATTTTTGTTGCAGGCGGTTACTGTCCGCTCAGGCCTGCTTACCCTCTGTAGGGTCCATCACATGGTTGACAAACTACTTCTTTTTCAAAAAGAAAATACATTTTCAGAAAGCAGATTTTTCACATAATAGGTGGGTTTGGTGTTTGAGAGTTTCTTGGGGGGAGGGGATGGGAAATAGCTTTGTCACAAGCTGGTTAGGAAGCAGTACATGTGACAGCAAACCTGAAAGGGTGGATAAACATACGGTGAGAGTGCAGGCACCAGCAACTGGCAGCAAGCTGGGTAGCAAGGCTTAGCCCTGCTAGTTGTAGGCAGAGCAGCATCTTTGTTCATGTTCCCAAAGAAGAGAACAGAGATAAGCAAAAGCAGGTTGGCCTAATTCGTGTTCGCTAGCAGTTTACCAAACACATGCAAACCCATTTCAAGGGCAGTCATGTTGTCTGTGTCTGGATGCCACTCTGTATTAAAAAGATAGGAGCAAGCAAAGATAATCTTGGGGTTTTATAGACTGGTTGATCTATTCATGAAGAAGACCATGCAGAAAGAATCTTACCAGCTGCTTAACTTGCAGATACTTGCAGCAAATTCTAAATTACTTCCAAACTAACTTGAATATTCAGCTTACACTTTGGAAAAAAAGAATGTATTTGCATCAGGTAGAGATATTCCATTCCTTGAAGGGAAAAACAAATGTATTCTTCTCCCTAATTAATTGGCAGACAAGGTTTCAGAAGATACTTTAGTCTGATTTACAGCCCAGTACAGTCAATGGAAATACTAACTTCAATGATATCTGAATTGTTAGATCAGGCCTTATTTAATGTCTGTTCCTCTCCCACTGATGTCAAGTGGATGTTGCCAGTGACTTCAAAGGAACCAGGAGGAGGTCTATTGTATCACAATAGAAACACCTACATAGGTAAATTAAATGTATAGTCCTAACTTGAAGGGATAAACTAGTAAGTCAAGATTTTTCCAACTATTGTAGCCCACTGAACCTATAGATAATTTTTATATCTATATAGCTATACATTCTATATATATGTATGTATATACATAATACGATACAATAACTTAACACTGGGTAACTTCTAATGATAGATTTGCATTAATAATACGGGTCTCTTTTTATGTAAATAGAATATTGTAGAGTATCTTCCAGTCTTTTTCAGGATTGTTAAATTGAGAAGAGCAATTGAATATTTGTCCTATTTTTATGTTAAAAAGTGAATGGACTGAAATGTTAAATGTGAATGTAAATTTCTTATTGCAACTTTTATACTGAGTGTTTGCACTATTATAATTTCTGGAATCTAATTAAAAATAAAGGAAAAAAATTGCTTGAATAGACAGCTGTTTGGGATTGTTGTTTCGGTTCAAATTGAGTTGCATTCATTATTCTATACCAAGCTGCTTTTCATAGGGTCCAACTACAGCTTCTCTGTGTTCAGGGGAAGAACATGCATCTACAAATGCTGCAATTTTCCTTTCACAATTGCTGTGAACTAAAGAACCTCATGGGAACAATTCAGTTCTCTTGTGAGTCTTGTTGACTTTCTGCATTGACCACAGTGGAACCCAGCATGGGCCAAGTGCTCCATCCATTGTGCAAGCAGAGGAAAGTAAACATGTGCAAGTACTGGCAAAATACTAGCGACATAGACCAGAAGATGGGGAAGGGAAGCTCATCTCTCCTTTTCCACAAGCCAAGATAAAATTGGCCAACTTCAGCCAAGTGCAGATTGTGTAGGCAGTTTATGTTGTTCAAGGTACAGAACCAACTCAGTGCAAAATTGAATAGGTTAACTTAAAACTGGTTTGAAAACTAAAGAAGTTATATCAGGTAACACGTCCCTCAAGAGACTCTGTAAGCTTGGGAGCAGAACCAAAGTAATTTGATTGTACCACTTCCAAATCACAGCAGATTCCCATCTGGACAGCTCAGAGCTAAAGCAGAGGCGCTCAGGTCCGTCACGCCTGTCCATTGCAGATATGCCCTGAGATAACTTGGAAATGCAGAGTCCCTTGTGATGGAAAACAGCCTGGGCTCAGATGCAAGAGGTTTTATTCCAAATGCTAGACTAAGTGTCCCCAGCTGTTTCTTTTGCAGGTTAGAGAGCAGAGTGTGGGTTGTACAGAATCACTGTGATGACAGTGAGTGAGATGGAACTGTTCTTGGTTTGCCCTTACACCAGCAAGAGGAAGTGTTTGAGGCCTCATGGAGCCATTTGTTGTTTATTCCTTCCACTCTGAAAGAGAGCATGCCAGAAGTTCCTAAGTGTCATTCACAATAGCTCTACTAAAGTCAAAAGACATGAATAAACTGAAAATCTGGCCTTCATCTTTCTTTGGACCTATTCTGCCACATGTACATTTTAAACCTTAATACTAAAATGTGCAACCCTCCCTGTGTTGTTTG